>JAJDFF020000115.1:0-88436 GCA_021527025.2 Geoglossum cookeanum
AATAATAATAATAATAATAATAATAATAATAATAATAATAATAATAATAATAATAATAATAATAATAATAATAATAAGACGTTCTAGATTCCTCCCTACCCGTTGGGAAAGAAAAAACCCCCGCGACACGCACTTCCCCTACCCATACCCCTTCTCCCCCTAGCTGCCTATCTGTCGCGTTGCACCTCTACCTCTACGGTTATCCTCTCTGTATCGGCGTCGCTCTTTAAGGAGAAAAAAAAAGGAGATTTAACTGTACGATAGGGGCTGGCGTATCGGTTGGTATTGGATGGTATACGAGTCTTGGAGGGGAGGGAGGGGAAAGGAAGCTGAGAGGCGTTGGGGATTTGGTCGGTGGGGTCCGGGATTTTGCTGTCCTTGGGCTACAGTGGGCGGCAGTATGGAGCATTAAGGACGTCTACTACGGGAAGCCGGTTACGGAGCTGTGGTTTATACATAAGCTGCACACTAAGGGGACATAGGCACAGAGAAAGGGTTGACAATGTATCCGGCATTATCAGACAGAGGCCTCGAAGGGGCGTGCGATCCATGTACTAGCTCTGCAACTCATCATTATCCGTAACGGGAACAAATCAGACCCGAGCAATACAGGATTTTCTCCAGCAGTATCCCCTTAAAACACGATGCCCTGCCAAGCCAAATAGAATAAAAAGCGAGGCATTGCTGACTGTTGTGACCTTATAATCTCTCCTCGCGGTTAGCGAGCCAGTCGTTGTTGTAGTTAAAAAAAAGGAGAGCTATGGTCAGGCGCCTCAGCGGCGTTTTCGCCTTTCTGTATACGTGTTCTTGTCGAACCCTATAGGAATTAGTTTCGGCGTTCTTTGGCCTAGCCTTTAGTTGGCACATGATTGACACAATACGCACCATACAAGGGTCGTCCGCGCTGAAGGTGCCAGCTTTCATGTTAGCAAGTTGGATCGGAGCCTGAAGCCTAGACCGGACAGCAAGGACTCACACGCTTGAGAGCGAAGATAACCTGTTGGAAGTTAGTAATGGGAATAATCTTCGCTAGTCATGTATGATGCTCACATCCGTAACGGTGATGGTCTTCCTATTGGAGTGATCGAGGAAGATGGTACAGTCCTTTAGTACCTAAAGGTGCCATCAGCATTAAGGTTTGGCAAAGATCTTTCTACAGGAGTCTCTACCTCTCTGAGGTACTGGGCCAATGCAACACGCAGATCTTCATAGATTGGGGACGATATACGCTTAACGCCGCCCCGACGGGCTAGGCGCCTAAGCAAACAATCAGTAAACAGGCAGCGAGTGCGCAGGTCAGTCTTACCGAATGTCACCCTTAGCTGAAAGCGTACGGTTAGTATGTGGTCTAAGCCGCTAAGGTGATAGAACACCTACTGATGCCTCGTATCGTATCCTTTACGAGCTTTCTGTGGACAGACTCTCGTTAGCAACGCGGGGTACTAGGTCCTTCGGGAAGCATCATACCGGTGCCTCCTTTGCGCAATACCCTTCCCAAGCGTTTTACCCGCGGGCCCCCTTAGGCCCTTGCCACTTAGGGTGGGGCGAGTTGGTAGACTGTTGTAACTAGACCGGGTGGTCTTTCCACTCGGAGTTGACATTGCTTGATGTTTGCGAGGAGAAGCTGAGGAGCTGGGAGGCTTGTTGCGTTGATATAGGTACGCGTATGATCACGTGTACGTACACGTGAGTTATCGCCGCCCGCCCTTTCCAAGCTCCTCTATCACTATCTTCGTCCTGGCCTACAGAGTATTTCTTTGAATGTCATGTTTCGTTATTTATGCCTCTGGCTTTAAGGTGTCTACTGTATCGTCCTCCCCACCACTTGGTCGGGTCCTCTTCGTTCTTCCCGAGATCAACCTTCTTATACCTGATCTGCCATCGTAGCCCCCTGTGTTCCTCGCTCTGCACTCCAAACCCTAGTGTTGGCAATGCCACCACCTTGCCCTCTACCACCAAAGCTGGTAGAGTCCACCGTACCTTTCCAGGAGCAGCGGCTGACAGCCTTTCCTTAAAACTTTGTTGCACCCAGCGCGGAAGTGAGCTCCGAAGTGGGATGAGATCGGCAGGCTCAAAAGGGCGGACAGTAACGAGTTTAGCCGTGTTGTTGTAGACACTGATCCAATACCGGCCGTCCCATAAGTGCCAGGGCCTTAATACCGACCTCATAGAGTGCGTTCCCGGAAGGAACGATATCATGGGAATAGGATCGAATCGCCCATACGGCTGACGGGTAAGGACCCAACCGTGGCCCTCGTACTGGGGTTCCTTATCTCGTTGTCCTAGGACATTATCTTTAGATGCTACTTTCCTAACGTCTACGCCCGCGACGGTGAAGGAGTCCGCCGAGTTGATTTCAGGACCGTCTCCTGACCCCCCATTCTTAAAAACCTGTGGAAAAACCCGGTAAACAGCCGTTTGTAGCTTCAATGGTGAGATATTCTCAAGGGGGCTAACGATCTCAAGGAATCTCCTCAGAATGAGTGCAGCCATAGTTATGAGGCGATGTCGCGTACGTTCTTTGTACTCTTCGGGTGTATTTGAATTGCGACTCCGCTGGAGTAGGTCCTTCGGAAATCGTATGAAGAGTTTGCCGGACCGGACATCAAGACTCACTCTGCATCGCAGTACCCTCCTCTCGGTTCTGGAAGTCATGCCAACTTTCTCTTCGCGCTTTCTCCGGGAGACTGCAAGTAATGAAGACTTTTGAATAGCCTCTGGTAGGTTTTCGGATTTGAGAAGCTGGCGGATTGCATTGCGAGGCGTTATTGTCGGATTTTCGTTTGTATGATCCTCAAACCATGGAGTATCGGTGCTAAGGCACGTCGCGATTAATCTGTCCTTGCTGAACTGTAGTAAGGGACGGTGGATTGTTACTCCTCCTCCCTCGATCTGGATGGTGGGACTTTTGTGTTTGTTACAAGTGTCAACAGATTCCATGGGGGCTCCTAGAATATGCCTTAGTCTATCGAGAGCGCCGCTCTCATATATCCCATGCATGCCCCTGCATTCAGGGATGTTTGAAGCGGGTTTGATGCCCTCTAAGCCTGCGCCTCTGTGTCCATTGGTGAGCCTCATGAGCACTGTTTCCGCCTGGTCGTCTTCGTGGTGAGCCAACAGCAGCGTGCGAATACCATAGTGTCTACACGCTTCACCTAAGGTTTGGAACCGTAGTTTCCGAGCTACGGTCTCGAAATTTGGGAGTGTTGTGGGATCTATGTCACCGGGCCACTTGAGGGTGAGAATCTTCGTTTTCCAGAATCCTTGATCTTATCAGCGACTTGGTACGATACTAGAAAATGTCATATAGCGGTTTTTAGGAAGATGGAAATACCTAGTGTCTTCAGAGCTGAAACTACTTCGTGGGCTTCCTCAGTGCTCCCTGGGCGAGCTTTGTGATCAACTACAAATGGCCGGAATTCTATTTCAAGTCGTGAAGTTGGTCGGAAGTCTCTGCTTAGCCTTGCAAGGGCCATGGAGTCGACGCCCCCGCTAACAGCAAGACCTTGATTCAACATGACCGATATCAGCATCGTTCTGATATTCTGGGTGCAAAGTACTCACCAATGCGCTGGTGTTTTGAGCCGCGTCCCTGTTGTGGCCGCCATATCGCAAAAAGTGCACGGAAGAACTCAGAACTTGTTATCGGAAGAGCTCTTCTGGGCAAATTACCCGTCCCAGGCATTGTCCCATCATGCGTCGTTGTTTTTGTGTTTTGATCTGATGGTAACGTTAAGTTAAGTTGACTACCAAGTCGCTTATGTAATAGAGCTTTATGACCGCAACTCTTGCTCAATTAATCATTGTAATTAAATGACATGCATTCCACTCTATTCTGACTGTAGTTGAAGAAAGGGGAGGAGGTGGATATGTCCAAACCTACATCTTGGGCGCTAATTGAGTCACCATATACTCGCTCTCTTGTAGTAAGTGTCTCTCGCATGTTACCTGGAGCTCCTGGCTGATATAGCATTTGCAATCATTAGGCCGGTGGTGTGGCGGGCACCACAGTTGATCTCTCTCTCTTTCCTATCGATACCCTCAAAACTCGCCTTCAGTCATCGAGTGGTTTCGCGCGATCCGGTGGGTTTTCAGGTATCTACAAAGGTATAGGCTCGGCACTGGTGGGCTCTGCTCCTGGGGCAGCGCTCTTTTTCGTGACGTATGACAGCTCTAAAAGGCTATTGAGGGAGGCTCGACAGGCGAATGAACAGGTAGTGGGAGGGCCAGGGAGAGGTATACTTGGTGCTTGGAGTGAGACATTGGAGCATATGTTAGCAGCGACCCTGGGAGAGGTAGCAGCGTGTTCAGTACGGGTGCCCACGGAGGTGGTTAAGCAAAGAGCGCAGGCATCACAGCACCCGTCAAGCCTAGCGGCACTGAAATATATCCTTGGCCAGCGGGCAGTCGTGGGGTTTGGAGGTGTGTGGCGAGAGATATATCGAGGGTGGTCCGTCACAGTAATACGGGAGGTACCGTTCACAATGATCCAGTTTCCGCTCTGGGAGGCCATGAAGGAATACCGGCGGCGAACAACAGGGTATAGCATAGTATCTGCGGCAGAGAGCGCTTTTTTCGGATCGATAGCGGGGGCTGTGGCGGCGGGCATAACGACACCATTAGATGTCTTGAAGACGCGGATGATGCTGGCGAGAGAGAAGCAACAGATGCTGTCACTGCTATCACAGATACTACGTGATTCGGGGCCTCGGGCTTTTTTCGCCGGTATTGGGCCCAGGGTTTTCTGGATTTCTGCCGGGGGAGCAATATTCCTAGGCAGTTACCAGTGGGCTTATAATGTACTAGAGGATGTGGGATGAACAGACATAATGCAAACCGCTGGCTTTACTATACTCCGAGTATTTCTAAAGTGAGAAACCTTTGGGTTGTTGCCCTGGTTGTACAGACGAAGGCCTGTAGGAGATATAAGACCCCGACTAGAAAGCATCAGGTACCCCAATTATCACCAAGGCACGTTTTTTTTTTAAAAAAAAAGCCAGCACCATATCTCTTGGTGGAGAATATAACCACTGGTGTCTCTATGTGATTACAGTTTTACAGGCCTTCTAGAGGATCCCCTCGTAACAGAAACAAGATCAACCTTTCGTGTCGGGATATTAAGTTGGCCCTTCGGTCCAGCAGATCCAATGGCCGGTTTACGCAAAGCCATAGATATCCTTTAGTGGGAGCTTTGCCCCTGAAAACATAGATAGTGTTCTTGGTGCTACTCGAGGGTTAATCATCCTCTTCTTCCTCAACAACACCCTTTGCTCTTTCCTCGAGGACCTTCTCTGGAGTTTTCTCTCCGAGGATCTCCTTCCTGCCATTGCTCTTGTAATAGAGAAGGACATCGGTACCGGATTTCCACACATGGGCACGGAGTGTGGCAAGAGTCATGGTTGGTGGGACAATCTGGAGATAATCATGAAGTGTTAGCTCAGTTATTGTTCGTATTAAGCCGCACAGCCACGGACCTGATTCTGGCAGTACAATTCGAGATACTCCTCTGGCTTTAGGGCGTTTGGATCTGGTTTCTCGGGCTGTGCCTCTATCCTTTCCGCCACATAAACAAGGATCTTCTTCGAGCGAAGCATACGGTTGGCGTTTAAGCGGGAGTTTCTGTTATCCAATGTCAGCGGATACGCTCTGAAGCCAAGGCTTTAAATATCTGTGGCCTGACCCTTCGTTGTTAGCTATGCTAGGGAGGAGATCACCCCATGGCTGAAGGACGAATGAAACCTTTGACGTTTCCTTGGATGGGACTTGGTTCTACTGCCTATTAGCATCTCGCCCTTCGAGGTGACGGGAGGACTCGACTCACAAGTAGGAGGAGATCCCCAAGCCATGTAGGTACTACCCTCTCGAGCAAATCGGCATCCTCGTGTAGAGAGCCTACGGTGCCCCTATAAAGATCGGCGACTCCGCCAGAATCAGGACGATCTTCTTGAATGATAACAGTGGTATTTGGAGGCGGCTTCAGGACAGGCGTCTCATTTGGCATGCTTGGGGTTATAGCGGTTACAACCCCTTGACCAGGATTATCCTGTATCTGTGCATTATAGCCTTGTCTAATCTTCTCAATAACTCCTAGGAGATTGTCCTGGGCAATATCAGTTTTAACTTCCATAGATTTTGATTCATCAGAATCCTCGGCTTTTTCATCTACCACCACCGGCTGCTTCGTATCTACAGACGGAGACCGACCCAGCTTTTTCCCACCAAATGAAACTCGGAATTTCTTTCCAAATAACGAACTACTTTCCTTGCTGTGGCTCTCTTTATCGGTGTCGGAGGGCGACTGTGGGGTCTTGTCTAGATGCCCTCCTAAGAGGGGGGTCAACGGATGAGGAGTTGGACTGCTCGAAAAGTAATCTCCTGACGATCTAGACTGACTGTGAGACGAAGACGGTTTGTCGCTTTCAGGCTCTTCTTCCGCGGTGGGCAGGAGGTGGCCCTCCAAGTGGGTAGGTTGTGTGGGAGAAGCTAAACCAGGTGTCGCCACTCCGATTGCCATACCGGGTGTCATAGGGGGGTAGTTGTGACCGTTGACGGCTTTGGGCGTATTGGGCGATCCTGGACGTATTGAAGGGTCTTGCAATAAAGGTGCTGACGGAGGTAGTTGTATAGAAGGCGGTGCATTAGATCGCTGGAATCTCTCTCTCTGATCCGTACCCCCCATAAGATTCTTTCTGTATATATTATCGCGTCTTATCTCTTCATCAATCAGACCTGAGAAAAGATATCGTAGAACCCATTTACCGTGATTTACTGATGCAGAAGGCGCGGAAATTAGTATCCGATGGTAATACAATCCAAAGTGTAAAGAGGTATCGCTAGTAGCGATCGAACCTACTTCGCTGGTCTTCTCTGAAATCTATAGTCTCTTCTAAGTCTAGCTCGTCGGCATATGTCTCGGCATCGAAGCAATAATTTTCCTCAAGTACGCAAGCCAGCCTTCCAGTCCTAGTATCGACAGTGCACCAATTGGAAAAGCTCTCCGATGCGTTTACCGTTGGCTCGATATCCTCCAGGTGGCATTTGCCATATGACTTCACCGGAATACACTATATGACGGGTAAGTGTGGAGACGTAGATATCGGGGAAGGAACCTCAACTTTGAGTATATCCCACATCACCACTTCCCCAGCTGTGTCTAAAGTAAGTACTCTTCTTCGGTCATTTAACATGATATGCTTTATCAGCCCGTTTTGGCCTTCGATCGACTCATCCGGTAAGCCATGGACGGGTACCGGGACACTGGCATCACTATCAATGACCGCTGAAGGTTTTCGCGACGACCTCATTGAATATACGGTAACAGCATCTGGGTCCCGTACATTAGCTGTTGGGAAGGCGGAGGTATTGGAAACTCGTAAGATTGCACTCATTGGAATCTGCCTTTTAAGGTCACCATTCGCTGTAGGGGGAGTTGCTGATTGAGGTGACGAAGGAAGCCTTGGTCGTGACGCGGTGCTAGATGCGCGTTGGTGTCGTAGCCACTCTGGGATGTGCTTGTCTGTTTCCGTATCAACATCTAGCCATCGATTTATGCTGGAACTTGATGTAGCTGTCCAAATATAACGCCCACAGCTGATGACCTTGCTGACTCCTTCATGCTCTTGACAAACGGCAACACATATCCCCTCATCCATGTCGACGGTGTTGCGGACGTCGGTTTTTGCCACCAGTCCAGATCGGTCGCTAGAATAGAAGACTGACAAGTCGGGGTGATCGGAGTATAGGGACCACACGCTATCATTGTGCATGCTCAACGTATGCAAGCATCTGCCCCCAGTTACAGACCATACTTTCACAGTTGTGTCGGACGATGCCGTCATGATCGTGTCCCCGGCCCTATTTATTAGGATAGCCCTGATATTGTCCGTATGGCCGACAAACTTGGTAATTCGTTTGCCGGTCCTTGGATCCCATATGCGAACCACGCTTTCGGGTCCTCCACTCGCAAGAATGCCCCCCTTGAGTCCAAGCGCGTATATTGAACCTTTGTCATTCCCCTCGTCTCCAACGTTTATCTGGAGTAGCTCTTCACCTCGATTCAAATCCCATAGGCGTATCTTGCGGTCTAACCCACCGGATGCTACCCAGTCTGATTGCGCATTTGGGGCTGCGAGACACTTGACATAATCGCTGTGTAGGCCGATGGTCTCCGGTGTATGGCCATCCTCTGCATGCGGGCGCCATACCTTTACAGTAAGGTCAGACGAGCATGAAACTAACGCCGTGTAATCCTGGGTAAGGACGATGTCGTTTACCCAATGAGTGTGGGCCTGCACTTGCGCACGAAAAGTGGAGGCACTTGCGGCTTTGGAAGTTGTATCCGGCGGCGGATTGTCAGTCGAGTTGGATGGGCTTTCTCCTGGACCACGATCATCAGCAAAGCTGCGGTTGAGGTCGAGGTCGAGGTTCCACGAGCAAATGACGCCATCTCTTCCACCGGAGTATCTGTAATATAGCGCCCTCGTTAGCTATAGCTTGTGAATAGGCCTCTTTGCTGCAGACATACAGTACTGACTGGTCGCTATCTATAGCGAGTCCATTGACCCCCAACCGATGGCCACCTGGAGAGTTTGCGAGCGGCAAGACTACCAAAGTGTGTTTGTGAGCGTTGGTTTCGCAGACGGGACGAGGTCAGGTAGGGCACGAACCATAGCTTATCCGCTGGCGGGCCTTACGCGCCATGCAGACAGAATTACACTATCGGCATACAAGTCGGGGAGGGCGACGGAGACGAACATATAAACTCGCAGAAGAGAGGGTGGGCTTGAAGTGCGATGGTCGAGGAGCTCTATACCATGCACAGGCGATGTCGATTGTGGGGCCGTTTGTAACGGCTATGTATGTAGTCATGCACAGGAGTCTAGGTGGTATGTAATCCTGGACTGCTCTGCGCTCAACTTCTTTACACAACCTCCATAGCAAGTAGCAACTGCGTGACAGTAGTGTCCGTGGTGCTTGAGGTAGCAGCGTCTTGACGGTGTTGTGCAGAGCACATTGGAGGGGATTCCGGCCGAGACTTTTCCGTATGTAGAGAGCGCATCATTGGTTGCACGACGCCCGGTGACGTTGGTCGTGCTTGCTTATTCAACTACTCTGTGCTTCGTATTACAGCAGTCCGTCGGTCAATTCCCAAACAGCTGCTGTGAAAAACACACTACGCCAGCCACCCGCAACGTTCGCACGTTCTCCGCGTCCATCCGCAAGATGTTCAACTGGGCTAAGCAGCAGTAAGATCTAGATCCCCATCACCGACGGGCCAGTGCCGCAGGCTAATCCCCGTTGTCTGTTGCTGCAAAGGCTTGCCAATGTGGCCGGCACCGCCGAGCCCATCTACGGTCCAGAGGCTATTCAGTCCGTCACGAAGCAGGCTGAGGCCACCCCGTACACCGAAGTGCCCAAAGACGCAATAAAATGGAGAACACTGGAGTGGACTAACGTCGAAACACAAACCTTTTACTTTACTGCGGACAGTGGGCACGTTGGCATAGCTCAAGTTATATATAGTAATGTAGCGTGAGACAGGATGTCATACACCACGATTGGGGACTGGGCACCAACTAATCGCTCTGATTAGTGGCGTCCACATAACTTGCCAGTTCAATACGAAAGTCTTCTATCCTGATGGGAAGACCCCACTGCTTTGGTCGTCAAATCAACTGGAAAACTACGGTTTCGATGATGAAAAATACTGTTTCTTTGCCGACGACGTTGCAGTCACTCTCTCCGAGGATGGGAATGAGTTTACAATCAAGTCAGTTGTCAATGGGGACAG
Organism: Geoglossum cookeanum; assembly: GCA_021527025.2. Lineage (NCBI taxonomy): Eukaryota > Fungi > Ascomycota > Geoglossomycetes > Geoglossales > Geoglossaceae > Geoglossum > Geoglossum cookeanum. The sequence goes on from JAJDFF020000115.1 coordinate 9,791, forward strand.
CCTGGTGGATCTCAGGATCACCAAAGAGACACCAGCCTTTGTGGCAGGTGGGGATGGTACAAGTACATACGCTATAGACCCTTCCACGCCAAGGGGCTGGATGAGGCATGTGTTTTGGCCTAGGAACAAAGTCACCGGAACGATCGTGACGGAGGCTGGCGCCCTGGATTTTGCGGGACGAGGGCTTTTTGTGCACGCTCTTCAAGGGATGAAGCCGCACCATGCCGGTATAAGCACTCGCGCCGTTAATTCCACTGCAAGATTGATCTGACGGAGATACAGCGGCCAAGTGGAACTTTGTCAATTTCCAATCACCGACTTACTCTGCGGTAATGATGGACTTCGTGACTCCACCCTCATACGGTGAGACCAACGTGAACGTTGGCGGCTTGGTCAAAGATGGAGAAATCATAACAGCTGGTTCTCCCCACTTGGTTCTTCATACAGAGACTATAGAGGACGAAGTGGCCGCTTGGCCGGTACCGTCCTCGATAAAGCTGCTTTGGACTGGCAAGGCTAAGGATGGGAAAGATGTTACTGCCTCTTGGGAAGGGCCGCTAGGTGAGAGGCTGGACCGGGTAGATGTGATGGCAGAGGTGCCTGCATTTTTGAAATCGATCATTGGAGGAGTTGCAGGGACAAGACCCTACATCTATCAGGTATGCGATTGGTACCCCTAGCTGCGGATACAGCGGTTAACATAGGTAACCTGCAGTGGTTAGTTCCCATCACTATCAAGATTAAAATTGGGGAAGACACGATGGACGAAGAAGGAATCATGTACTATGAATCAACGTTCATCTCTTGAACATTCGTTCCGTATGTGCTGTGGGGTCGTCTCCTCTCCTTTTTCAATGCAAGAGCACAATATCATCCTCCTGTTTTCAAAGCGCCAGCATAATGTCAAGATCGTTACATCAAGTTTGTCCCGATACTACTATTTCAGGTGCACCGCGCTTTTCCGTTGAAGCCGACCCAATGCAAGGCCTAAGCCTTCTAGAGATAATAGCCTTTTCACCAATGTTCCACCAACCGAACAGAAAATAATCAATTTACATAAACGTGAACCACAGGATATCAGAAAATCATCAGTATTTAGAGTCACGTGCCACTCTATGCGGCTGACAACTCATGGGCTTCATGTTTCGATCATCAACTTGTCCTCTTCATATACACTTCCCCTCCCTCTCCCTCTCCTTCTCCACATCACGCACTGCTCACCACCGTTCCTCCGTGTATCTCGTCTGTCCATCATCCCAACGAGAAATGGCGTCACAGCTCTTTCTTCTAGCCGACCACATCAAGCTCTCTCTACTCGAACGCCAACGAGCCATATCGCTCAACCTTGAACCTAATTCTCAGGATGGGCATATTTCGCGGTCGCTAGAGTCTATGCGCGAGGGCATCGAGGCTGTGGAGAAGGAGCGTGTGGAGTTGGAGCAGAGTGGTGATGCGTAAGTAGGACTCTGGCTGGTGTCGAGGTCTTTGTGATCTTGACTGGGATGTAATGTTTACATACAGGCTGACTGACTGGTGCTCACGATGCAGATCGTCGATCATCCTTAAAGATCAAGAAACGCGGCTACGCTCACAATACGATGACCTGATCTCCCAGTTCCGAGGATTCCCCACCTCCACGGCCTCAGCCTCCCTCTCGCATCCGAATAACCCATCCCTCGCCCCCGACTTCGCACATGCTACCTCAACTCCTTCACGCCCTTCCAACCCCTCCTCCTCCTTCAAGCGCTCCCCAACAACCCACAACTCAAAATCTGTCCGCTTCTCTGACGCCCCCCTCACCAACACCGACGACACTGCCCGAGATGCGCTCTTTCCACCCGCATACCGTGATGATCCGGACACATTGCCAAACCACTCGCAACTAGATAACCAACAGATTCATGAATACCATTCGCAGGTGCTCCAGGACCAAGACGAGCAGCTTGACCGGTTAGGCGAGAGCATTGGAAGGCAGAGGGAATTGAGTATTCAGATTGGAGATGAACTAGACAGTCATGTGCAGTTACTGGATGAGGTGGACGAGCGTATGGATCGGCATCAGACACGAGTTGATGGGGCGAGAAGGAGGCTAGGGACGGTGGCGCGCAAGGCGAAGGATAATGTGCAGTTGACGGCTATCCTGGTGCTGATTGTTATACTGGTTCTACTGATACTCATCTTGAAAGGATAAATTAACAGCGTCCGCACGGTACCTTTTATTTTTTTTAAAAATTGCGTGGCGTATACAGAGTACAGAGTATTACTACTGATTTTTCCTTTCACTCCAATATCCCTACCTACCTCCCCTATTTTAGCCTTACGGCCAAACCCACACCCTATTTTCTTTCGCCCAATCTCAATACCATTCCTATCACAAGGGAATCTACTCAAATTTATCCTGATTATCTACAGAAAAATGGGTGTGGGAAGGGAGGTCCTCTTTCTCTTTTCCTTTTTTTTTTTTACAAATATATATATACCAGGGCGTTTTCGGCATGCTATTTCCACGAGGGTTTTTGTGTTTGACGGAGAAAGAGAAAAATATAACCCTGTTATTTGTTTTCCAACAGGAACCCTTTTTTTCTTTTTTTAATTTTACTAACGTAACTTCTCCACTTCCCCCATCCCCAATCCCGGGGGAAACATATCGTTAGATAAACAATAACCCCCCCCTTAACAAAGAGGAGGAAGAAAATAAATCGTCCGCGCTGCTCGCCAATCCCCCCGTCTTCGTCTTCGCAGCATCAGCCCGCCTTCTCCTTCTTCGCACCATCTCCGCCCCCGACTCCCTGGGGTTTAATGACAATTTCCGCTTGTGGCTCAAGCTCATTTCGATCAGCTTTGATCTGTACAAAACATGTAATAACGACAACTTGGGGGAGTTTTTTTTCTATTTTTTAAATTAAAAAAAAAACTCCCCCGTGGTCATTTTGGTTCGTTAGTATTTATTTACTGGTGATGATGATTTTTCGGTTTGAAAAGAGAGGGAAGGGGGGGAGGAGAAGGGATACGTACAGCGGACTCGCTGTCCGAAGCTAGTGCTTCTTTCCAGTGGGCCCTTCCTTCTTTTTGCTCGCGGAGCATGTCTTGTTTGTGGCGTTCAACTTCAATGTGGTGGGTTTCGTTGCCTTTTTGATATTTATTTTACTTTAATAGAAGGGGTTATTGAGCATCTTTCCTTCTCTCTTACCTCTCGCAGACTCTTTTAATCCAAACATTGCTGTACTCGTGGACACTTCTCTGCTTCTTGCCGCAAACTTCATTGCCTGCACAGCCGCTGATGGCGAGGCTGTGGGTCGGGTAGCGACGTTTCGGATGAGTGTGGATGCTGGGGTAGCCATGGTGTGGGGTGGATGTTTGGTGTGGGCGTGTGGGCGTATAGACTTGATGGATGTTGTAGGTATTATGGTCGGGGGCAAGCTGGAGGTACACGTTCTTCCGACTGGCACTGGGAGAGAGGATGGAGGAGTTGTGTTGCGTTGCTCCTGTGTGTTCCTGACGTCGGATATGTTTGCCGTGACGTGACGTCATATCCCATGGGCTTGTGTTTGTCTTGTGAAAACCAGAAATCGGCTGTATTGAATGCGCGATCTCCACCTACATATTGGCAGTGCTGTGGGGTAAATGAATCGCCCACCACCATCCATCGGACAAAGCACTCGAGGGGCCCGGGCCCTCGTGATGTTGCACTCAACGCAGTACTTGCGTGGATTTAACAAAGAATAAGAATCTGGCAGTGCCGTCTTCCATTGTCTAGTAGGATCCAGGGAAAGGGAAATTGGTAAAAAAAGTTACAGGAGTAAGGTATAGCGAGTGGTGTATGGTACGGGATAAATTCCAACTCCGGACATGTGGAGGAAAAGGTCAAAAAACCGGTGAGAATAGCTGAAAGGCCTTAGAGCAAAATGGACACGGGCCGAGCCCAAATTTGGTGAGAAAAAAGTCCCAAAACGGATACATAGTAGAAAGGAATAAATTATATATGCAAAGCAGATAGAATTACCAAAATCAGACTCGCCGACACCATCAAATAAGGACAACGCAAGCTCCGATATGACCAAAGATCAGATCCCCATCATCCCATTTGACATGTCAGATCGCCCCCACGTAAAACCCCCTCCATGATGGGAGTTCAAGTCAAGCCTTTGCACCTCCCAAAACCAGTGGAAAACAAGATGTGTGTGCGCGTCGGAGTTGCATATTTACTGTTTTTCTTTTTCGTGGTTCGTATCGTTTCCCCCTGCTGACGGCCCCGCTTGACACCATAACGACCCGCTCATACAATGTATACCCAACCAACAAAGGAAAGCTCGCCTATAGAGCGGAAAAGACATGACGGATGATGGACAAACCCCTATATGGTATGATAAAAGCCCTTTTGTATGTGAAAACAGACATCATTACTCTTGAACCTGAGAAAGAAAACCTTTACGGGTCTGCCGGCATGACCTGGCAGGCAGAACCAAATGCCATATTGAACAGAATCGATTTCATGTTTTGTTGGGAATCGCAGCGCCGTCGCTCAAATAGATGTGACCGACGTCGAGTACGTTGGAATATTTTTTTGTACAGTTGGAGGATCCGCTGAGTGGTGACAGTGGGTGTGATTTGAAGGTGATTAGTTTGAAGTCGATATTGTGAAATTTGGTACCTGCAGGGAACTTGACTTGTCCTTGGACGTAAAGGTTGGGGTTTTTGATCGAAAAAAGCCCTCCCAGTGTATTCTCAGATTCGAGAGAGATGCCGTCTTACCAACGTCTTGCGACGTTGTGTTGCATCCTGGAAGGCGATATCGATAATGGCGGGCTAGGTACCCTCATCCCGGTACTTGGGTTCACAATAGGGATCGCGTTGTTAGGCCGTCCTGCAGGACCTTGGTGCATCTTCATCTGCGAAGGTGGAAAAAAAGCGGATGGCGATGGTACATATGGATTCGAGTGCGTTGAAAGGGAGAAGCTTGGCGAGACCTGTTGAGCTGGCTGTATCTGCTGCTGCAACGGCGAAGAGGCTGGCGACCCGCTTGAAAGAGATGAACGATCTGAAGACGAATGTATCGATAGCAACTTTTGGCGGATACAAGGTTAGATATAGTTATTGATGTTCTCTCGAGTCGGGGTGGAGACTCACGTCGTCCTCTGTCAACAGGCCGGGACAAAATTCCAAGTCGTCGTTCAAGTCAAACGACCTCCCAGCTTCGAAACGAGCACGGAAAGCAGTGACTGAAGCAGCTTCTGTCAGCTCCTTCATACTCCGCACACCTCTAAATGGTTTATGAGAGTTTTGAGACGAAGAGAGACGAGGAGCCCTACGGGAGCGGCCGCCGTGGTGACTATGAGACGACGGGTGGGAATTTGTCGACATATGAGGAGCTGTGAAATAGTAATTCGACATTGTGTTGGTGCAAGATTCTTTTATTCAGAATGGCGATGAATTTAATTCTTGGAGAAGTAGACGTTATCGTGGAGTAGCCAGTTTGTTGTGGTCTTGCAAATGTGAGGCTGTGAAACGGCGGTGAAGAGCGATGCCGACCGAGGACAAATTGAAGGCAACAAAGGAGAAATGCCAACGGGTATTGAGACAGGCGAGCAGGCAGTAGAGCTGCAACGGCACGGAGAAAGCGGATTAATGAAGTCGTGAATTACGGCAAGGCGGGAGGGAGAATGGTAGATGCGCAGGTGAAGGGCAAGCCGGGCTTAAAGGTGCGGAAAGGTAGGTCGAGAAAAGCGAGGGCTGAGGAACGGAGGGAGAGTGCTGGGGAAGGCGGGGGGGCGAGGTGGGTGGGAAAGAGTGGGCGGGCCCGAGAGTTTGTAGGATATGTATTCTACAGAGCACTGCACGTACTGCACGTACGGCACGCACTGCGTACTGCACATACTGCACCACACACTCGTCCGCAAGTCGATACCCAGAGCAGCAGACTCTGTACGCTGCTGCAGCAGCAGGATAGGATGGGCACGCACAGAGCGGCGAGGGGCGCAAGCGGAAGCAAGGAGCAGGCAGTGTCAGTGGGCGTGCTGCTGCTGCGTGAGGTGGTGCAAGGGCGGCGGGAACGCCCACGGAGGGAAATTGGAGATGGGGCGGGCGCAGGGATAGGCCGAGCCAGGACGAGCCGGACAGGCAGGGACAGGCACGCTCTCTCTCTCCGACTCGCGCTCTGTCAAGCTCGGCCCTCGTCACTCCCAGCGCTCTAACCAGGAGCAGCCGACCCGGCCGCTGCTCTTCCACATCCCCCCATCCTCCCCGTGTGACCGACGTCTATTGGGCCCGAGCGCTGCTACAGACCGCGGTGGCGACACCTTGGCCACCCAAATTGTGCAAGCCGGCGCCGCCGTAGCGCTGGACAGAGTACCATAGTACGCAGCTGCACTGCACTGACTGCGCGCCAGAATTGACGGCCCTGTCCGGGTCAGCCTGGCGCGCCGTGGGTGCCTTTGCATAACACTCCGGACAGTACAGAGCGTACATGGCAGCTATTCGGTGCATTTCGAGTCTCTTTTCTGCCAAGTCACACGGCCGAAGGAAAAACGTCAAGTGCCGCAAATTTCCGCTTCTGAATGATGGGGCGCTTCTACTGCCGAGACCCAGCCAACCGACGGCGCTCCCTGAGCTCCTCCTCCCACCCTCTCCACCATCGGGCGGCCTCATCTTGTCGCGCACCCCATTTTCTCGCCATTCCCTCCCCAGCGCTGATCGCATGGGCCAATTGAATTGTGCGACTTGCCAACACTTTGCACCCACGCAACTCCACGTAGTATTTCTCCGTACCCTACCTTCTCATCCTCGTTGCTCCGGATCCTGCATCCTGTCACTTGCCCCCGTCCCAGTCGTTAAATAATCAACCATGTCAGGCAAAATGGAACTGGCAAGGTCAGGCAGAAAGGCTGAAACGTCCGCGAAATCCTTTTGCTGCTTCTTTTCCTGGTCGGACCAACCGCAGCACAGCACTGCTCCGATCGAGGCCAGCCATCAGAGCAGCCAGCGCTAAGGCTTCCAGGCCTTTGTCTACTAATGCTGACACGCATGGGAGGAACTGCACGCGAGAGCTTCCCACTAATCATCATGTGGCTTGGTTCGTTGATCAATGCCGCTCGCAGCCTCGAAACACGTTCAACGGTAGGATAACTTGTAACAGGCTAATCGATCGTGGCCGCAGCACCCTTGCCGGCTCCCTCCAGATTTCGCGCGGAGATATTCATAGCGAAAGCCCTAATGGTCTGGATCTCTGGCGCCTACCTTGTCCATGGATTTGTCGGATTCTCATGTTGATTGGCGATAACGCAATGTTCGATAAAAGCCCATGGCTAATTTGTGAGACGTGAACCGAACCGTTCCCATCACCTAAATTTCATTTCGCCATCGTCACTTTGTTGCATCAGTTCACCGCCTTTTTGACCCGACGTATCTCTCACATCTGCTAAATGGAAGAATTCCAGTGCCAATAGAACATTGCCGAGATTTCGAGGTAGCTACTCGATTGGGCTCATGCATGGGAACATGTAAGCTCTTTCCGCGGAGCACAGCTGCGTTGTCCGAACATCATCGATCAATCCCTCGGGCCTTTACATATCTGGCTATTTGCTCTTTACAGACTTTTTCGTTGTATTGGTCCCAGACATCGTAGAGCGATATCAGCTCCTGGGTACAGTCTATTATGGCTTCCATATCAACATCGCTCTCTGCCAGCCAGGTGACCAGCTCTTGGACTTTGGTTTGGGGAGTGCTGCCCGAATTCGCTCCATTCCCTGATGAATTGACGGAGTTGGCTGCCGCTTGGACGGCGCTGGCGGCGGAGGTAGCCGCGGTATGTAGGTTCGTCTGCGTGGGCTTTAGCACTACGGCAAGAAAAACTGCAGTTAGTGCTACCGTGTGGGGTGGGTATAAGAGCGGTAGGTCAGTCAGGTAGTGGTCGTTGATGATGGACCAAGCTAAGGCCACCTCGTCCTGTGCGAGCGAAAAAGTACTTTGCAGGTCGGATAGGCTTCGGTACGGTTGGTGCACGATTAGCTGGGAGTTCATTTCTGAGATAAGAGTGAATTCACATTCCCCTAGTTTAGACGTATCAGTGGGGATAAAATCTGTGAGGATGTGGTTAACCTCCTATTCGTCCAACAAGTTGCTAGGCCGTAGACGTACCAGGCCAAAATGTTCTTGCCTCACTGACAACAAGTCGTATATGTTGTGGACATTCTTCCATCTTACATGCCAGGTATACAGCGGTTGCCATGACGAGGTATGGATTGGTCTGCCTTATTTCGATCTTGGTATAAAACCGGCGAACATACAGCTGTGCGGTCGCAAGAGCCTGTTGACGCACTTGGATTCGTCTACCTAGCTTGACAATCTCTAACAAATAGCCGTCTTAGTAGTGATCGTGGCTAAACCCACAGGGGTCTTACGCTGGTTGAAGTAGATGCTTAGAAACCGGCGCTCTGGAAGTGGATATTGCTGGACAATGGTTCGATCGTCATCCTCAAGCCTCTTCCGTTTCTCCGCAAGTTCCTGTTTCGAGGATTGCCAATACTTATGCTGAGTCGAAGCCCAGTAATTGGCGGCCATGATGTAAGGTTTTGCTGGGTTGTGAGGAAGAACTGTGGAAAAGCTCTGAGAGAATAGAGAGTTCAGCGAGGAAGGCACTGATCGATCAAGGATGCTAGATAGGATAGCTGCGATGGCACTAGCTCGAGAACAACCAGCTGCACATTAGTGCAAGGGAGGTAGGAGCGCTTGGGGTCCGGCACATAGAGGCTTGAGAGCGTTGCGTGGAGGTGGAGCCCGAAGATGTGTATTGCAACTATGCTCTACTGTGTATGTACATGTACTTGTACCCTGCACTTGTACAGTACTACTATGGGTTGTACAAGTACAATACTATGGTATACTCTTTCCCGCATAGCGACCCCACACGTCTTGACCGAACTCATAAGCGAAGAGCCCCCCCAACTACGTCGACTTCAACAGTGCACTGGACTATCATAAAAACGCGTCTGGAAGTGCTACTATCCCTTTTTTATACTAGCTCTTTCCCCTTCTAGTAACTGCCTTACGCTGCGCATCTGTCCTTCACGAGGGAAGTCATGAGTGTGCCGCGATAGCGTACATTTGGACGGGCAAGATGGAGTCTGAATCACAGAAGTCCAGAGACTCACGCATAGAACGTCTATGGCAGATATTGGATACCCGCAAGGAGGGCGAGCTAGATTTAAATGCGCTTAAGAAAGGGTTAAGGAAGCTGGATCACCGTAAGCACAAGCCGAACTGCTCGGGATATCATAGGCCCCCAATTGCTCTAATCGGATTCACGTCTTTCTCCAGCTTTGAAGAACGCCGACCATCTGCTGAGGGATGTCCTGAAAGCCGTGGATGCCAACGGTGATGGTAGGATACAATACGAGGGTATGTGGTGCCCGATCTGCCACTCCCGGCTTGCCCACTTGTGTTAGGCCTGTCTGACATTTGATCGCACCAAGAATTCCGCACTTTTGTTGAGGCAACCGAGAAGGAGCTCCTTACTTTATTCAACAGCATAGACCGTGATCGCAACGGGAGGCTCGACAAGGACGAACTCCGTGCTGCTTTTGCAAAGGCGGGCTTAGTTGTCTCTACTTCGAAACTGGATCAGTTCTTCTCGGAAATCGACACCAATCATGATGGCGAGATTAGCTTCGAAGAATGGCGGTATGTAGCTATGTTCTTGAAGTAGTAGTAACATAAATCGCTGACATAATTACCCAGCGACTTCCTTCTTTTCATCCCACAACACACGCCCGGTCTCAAAGCAGTGCTGTCCTATTTTTCGTCCACAGTCACAGTCAGCCCCGAGGGCGATGTCCAGATCAGTGTCGAGAAAGCTGAAGGACTAGGTACTCCCACCGACTTTCCTAGCACGTTTTTCGGAGCCGTTACAAGCATCTATGCACCTCATAATCCGTACCAGGTGCCCAAAAGGGTATTTGCGCCTCTCTACAAAGAGGCGGCGATATCTTTCCCCACAGCTCGAACACCGCTGTCTGGGCCTGCGGAACCACCCCAAGCGGAACTACCTACTGAAATTTCTCTAATCATCGACGAATTTACGGAGAATATAAATACAGTACTAACCACATTTCAATCAGGCTACTTTCTAGCTGGCGGGATTGCGGGTGCTGTGTCTCGGACGTCTACCGCGCCTTTCGATCGTCTGAGAGTCTACCTGATTGCTCAGACGAATGGTGTTGTCAAAGCTGCTAAACATGGCGAGGCCGCTCAAGCTGCGAGAGGTGTGGGCCGCCCGCTCATTGATGCTCTTAAGGCTATATGGAAGGCTGGAGGCGTGCGAAGTCTCTTTGCGGGTACGCTCCCACAATACTAGACTAAAAGTCTTGCTAAAGAAATTAGGTAATGGCCTCAATGTCGTCAAAGTAATGCCTGAGTCGGCGATACGATTTGGCTCTTATGAAGTGGGTGTCGCCTGGGCATATCCCCGTTCCTTTCCATACTTACAAGTATAGGCTTCAAAACGAGCATTTGCAAAGCTAGAAGGTCACGACGACCCCAAGCAAATTAGCAACGTTTCGAAATATGTCGCAGGTGGTGTTGGTGGACTTATATCGCAGTCGGTTATCTCCTACTAAATAGTCTTCCGTCTTTTACTAAAGACTCATTAGATTCTCCGTATACCCGATCGATACCGTTAAATTGTATGCTATTTGGTGGTGCCGCTACAAGTGTTGGTCATTGCTAATCGCGTTATCAGTCGTATGCAGTGTGAAACCGTAGAAGACGGTCTCAGGGGCAATAAACTCATCGTTGACACGGCTAAAAGGATGTGGGCAAATGGCGGTGTGCGCACTTACTATCGCGGTCTGCACATGGGCCTAATTGGCATCTTCCCCTACTCCGCTATTGACCTTGGGACGTTTGAATATCTTAAAAGGACCGTCACATCTAAGAACGCTAAGAAGCGTGGTTGTCATGAGGATGACGCTGCTCCAGGTAGCTTCCTCACCGCGGGAATCGGGGCGGTTAGCGGTGCTTTAGGAGCGTCCATTATGTATCCACTCAACCTCCTCAGGACTAGGTTGCAGACCCAAGGCACCGTCTTGCATCCACCCACGTATACCGGCATTTGGGATGTTACGGAGAAGACGCTGAGGCAGGAGGGATTCAGGGGTCTATTTAAGGGGCTGACACCGAGTCTACTCAAGGTCGTGCCATCTGTTTCGATTGTAAGTGGCTCTTCCTCTCCGTAGTCTCTTCTAGGATTGAAAGACTAATCAAATGACAGTCATATGTCGTTTACGAGAACTCAAAGAGCATATTGGGTCTCAAATGATGGAACTCGATATGATTGGCTCACTTACTGTGCCCTGGATAGCACACCTTTTTCGTCATTTTTGAAGTTTGGCGCAGCTACAAGGAGGGGTTGAAAAGAAAGTTTTTTCCTGCTCATTTTGTATATAGGACTGTCTGTAGAGACTTGTGGTAGGGGAGGAGGCTGAATGCCTATAGGATCAAAAATAGCGGCAGAGCGGCTGGGGGTTGTGTGTATCTACCTAGCTGGAGCAGAAGTTTCTGATGGCCCTTTCGCGAATGCACAAAACCAAAGGCACAGTGAAGAGAACTGTTGGAATGAACGATATTCTAATTTGCTAGAACTAAACCTGGTCCTGATGTTTTCCGTTTCTGTATTTCCTCGCATCCCTCTTTGGCTAAAAACGCATTCAATTCGGAGTCTGGAACAAAAAAAAAAGGAGTTGGCAAAAATGGGAAGATTCTAGAACGGCTTAAGAATGGGTGCCTCCCTTGTAACTACAAACCCGAACCAAAACACCAGGGTGTCAGATGACGGATCAAGACTGACTTAGGCCAATCAACTTCTGTTGTTCCTCTTGCGTAAGTACGTGGACGAGGTCCTGAAAGCCCCCTACATTCTTAGACGAGATCTCGTGGAAGAATGCTGTGAGGTAGGCCTGCGTCTCATCATCGCGTTGGCGACCGAACTGAGTTGCCATCCCTTCACTAAATGCCATTAGTTCTGGGTAGCCGCGGATGTGTCAGTAGAGATTACTTCTATACGTTTAAGAGTGGGGGTAATGAATAAGCTGAACTAACCTTGTTTGGTCGCGGGTGACCCGAGATCGAGGGCATTTGGAATATCCTCCCAGTCACCATCGTCGCTACCTTCCTCGGCCAACTCCGCAGCGGCAGCAGCATCTAATGCCCTACCTTCTCCGCTTGAAAAAGAAAGCTCTTGGATTAAGACTTTAATGATCTTGAGTGGTACAGGGATAATCGTATACTGGTCAGGATCTAGCACATTTCTTGGATTAGAATCCATGGCATATTCCAATGATCATGGAAAGTACCCACTTTTTCGAGCTTTGGATCTTGTCATTATCCGGTCGCTCTTAGGCACAATTAGGTCACCTTGCACTAGAATATTTACTAGACGCTGATCTTCGAGACTAAAGAGCTTTGAAAGAGCAATGACACTGCAGGTACAGGCGTTAGACTGGACCGAGAGGGGTAAAGTGTTTACAACTTACTTTTGTCTGATCTCGTCATATCCAGCAAAATTGACTGAGTTCTCTAACCATTTGCCCATGACTACCTGTAGCCCATTTTCGTTGCCAACCTGGACCTGGGCCAAGAAATCGACAACATCTTTTACTCCCACTAGTGACAGTCGAGCGAAGACTAGGATTAAACTCTGAATAAAAGCAGCCTCCTTGGCACTAGCTAGTCGGACAGCGACTGCCTTTAGTAGTTGCAAGAGAAATGGTCCTAGTCTCTCACTTCCCGCTTTCTCCACGAGTTCGGCAGCCAGTCCTCCAACTTCAGCTGCTGCGTGGTCCTCCATCTTCTCTCCTAGTAACCGATCAATTACAATCAGACAGACTTCAAGGCCCGACTTTCCATTCTCGTCATGCCACTCGAGAACTTGTTTGTGATCGTGTGCTAACATGTGTTTAACGGCCTCTGTACCAGGCCTGAGGAATTCGGCGTCTGTTGACGAGAGCAGAAGTCGATTCAATCTCGGCATGACAGCAGCAACAAAGCCATGGGGCAAAGGTTCTGTTCCACGCTCTGCAAGAATCGAAAGCAATTCTGCGGCAAGCTTTCGATAATGTAAGCAGGTAAAAAGGGTATGTTTTGCACAGTCACTCACATTTCTTAGGGCGCTCTGCTCGGTCATATCGCCAACATCAAATGCGCCAGCTAGAGAGGGCAAAACTTTCTCGCACAACCGAATGTAAGTATCACCACCAAACGTGCTTATTGAGCCGGCTACTTCTTCAAATGTCTCGTTGACTAGCGCAGTGATTTGAAAGTTGCTCGCGTTGTGGCTTGCGACGGAGAATAAAAGGTTGAGAGCTTCCGACCCAGGTTCAATGCATATTCGGGTGTCAACAAGTATTGCATCGCGAAGTGTCTCGACAAGAGTCACCAGAACGTCATCACTATCAACGAGCTCCGCGGGGTCCTGAGATGCAAGAAAAGTAGAGATGGCAGAAATAATGGGACCCTGTAAGGAAGACGTTACGGAGTGAGGGAGGGCCTGTAAGTAATCCTGCAAAACTTTGACACAGGAGGCTCTAACCACTTCTGAGGGATCGTTTGTTACGGCATTTAGGGTTTTCTGTAGGAACCCGCCAGCCAATTCGTGTAAAGTAGAACCAGACGTCCTAGTGAGTACACCGGCGGCGAGGTACCCTCGGGCTCGGAGGAAACCGTTTTCTGATAGGCTTAGCTAAAACGATTCATAGCGGAATTCGGACGAGGGCTTACCTTGGTGCATAGCATACTCTATGTATTCAATATAGCCCTTGGCTATCTCAGGTTCTATAGTTCGTTCCACATCCATAAAATCTTTGAGGACCTGATCTAAGATATATAGGGCGGATTCCTTTGGTTTCCAGCTACGGATTTGAAGTCAGTTGATGTACCCGTAAGCATTAGTAGAGCAAACACTAACCCCTGTGCTGTTGCAAAAACAGTCTTCGTATATGTGAACAGACCTTCAGTAGTCAGCTTGCTCAGCCATTCCGCTAGCTTAATGACCAAGTCTCCACACGCTGTTCGCGGAGTGTAATTTGCTGTTACACTAGTTTCTTCAGATAAGAAGATGTTGACGTCGATTTCCCATAGGCCCTCCTCTTCCGTGGTTATCTGTGCATAAGACACAGCGAGCCTCATCACCTCTGTGACCCAAGTGTCTGAACCTTTCATCTCGGCCTGGAGCTGGCCTTCAAGTTCTTTCCGCACTGGGGGGGCGCGTAGGCATGACTGCATAAAATCCAACTCTTCAAGTACCAGAAAGTCAAGTGTGTACGGGAGACCATCCGCATCTTCTAATCGACCTTGCCGCTCGTCGTTGATGTACATCGCCTGGTATGGCGCTTGTAGAACGGACAATTCCTGCCAGGTCGCTGTGAACAGGGTTGGGCTCTGTGGTGAGAGAAGAGCTGGGAACACAGCCCTGATTTTCATCAATGTCTAAGCGGTTGGTCAGTGATGCTACTCTAAAATGGTCTAGGAGTATCGATTAGGTATGAGAGAAGAATTTAAAGAGCGTAGCTTTTCTACCCAAGTAGACGACTTCGGGTGCTTAAGCACTGCGATAGGGTCACCAAACCAAACCGGTATCCCCCTAATCCTTCAAGACTACCACGAAAGTAGTTCATAAGGACTGCGACCTTATCTCCGGTTCTGAGAGAAGGGCAAAATACACGATATATGTTGCTTACCTTTACAACTTGTAGTTTTAGGGCAATAAGACCTCTCCATTGTTCCTCACGACTACCCTCGGCGGCTTGCTCATCTTCGCTCGGGGGCTCAGGAAGCGATTTTCTCATCATCTCGACAAAAAAGGGTGACCATGCAGTTAGCGTTTCGTCCGCAAATGCCTTTACCGCCTCCTTATGGTCCTCCTGCACAATGTCAAGTGTATCAATGGTGGCACGGTAGACGGAAATAGCCAGCGCTCGTAGAGTAGGCTTTCTTGATTCATTCACCGCAACGTCGATAACAACTTTAACCAAGTCTCTTGCGACTTTGAAGAATTGCTCTTCACTCAACCCATCTTCCACCATATCACCCAAGACTTTCAAAGCCCCATGAATTTGGGCATCTGTACCAGCTGGGATGAGCTGAAGCAATGTTGGAAGCAATGAAGGCCATTGATCCGGAAAATCCGTGCTCGCAATCTTGCTCACAACATAGCTTGCTGCGCTCTTGACCTTTCTATCATGTTCACCACTTGTGGCTAGCTCAAGTAATGCTACTCGCACCTGTTCCTTGTTTGCCGGATTAACGAGCTCCTGGCCCTGAAATTCATCGAATGAAGGCGACCATGATGAGAGGACGAATGTCTTTAGGACCATAAGGGCTGATTGCCGGAGATTGAGGGGTACTGAGGAGTGTGACGCAATTGAGACGAGGGAGAGTGGAAACGCTATAACAGCTTACTGGTTAGCGGATGTTACACCTCTTTCACCATATTAATGACTATCCGCCCTCTGTGTGAATTTCTGGTGTGCCTATATGCACATGTGTTCCAAATCCTGCCACAGCCATTTTAGAAACACAGCAGGCATGTAGTATAGAGCGCAGGACATAGATTATGACCAGGCGGTATCTGCGAATTGCCAACAGCGGTCATGGGGGGTTGGATGGGGCGGGCTGTCCAAGACGGGTACAAACCCTCAATATGATACAGATGTTGCAGCTGACTCTCGGCGTGTTTTCGTGGGCCTTCTGCTGACGATTGAGTCTCGGCGAGAAGGTGAATGAGTCTATACACAGAATTCTGACGTTAGTCACCGGGGAGCAGCGATTCAAATGACTGTCTGGATCCTCACTGCTGCTCCATAATATCTACTGGGCCTAATTTCGATGTGCGGCACCTATCTGTGCGTGATGTAGAGAGGCCAACAAGGAATGCTCTTGCACAGTCCAGCACGGAATGCTCTCAAGTACGGTGAGGACGGCTCGATGCAGTGTGTGTGTGGAGTGATATATATGAAATTCGTGATATTTAGTTCTTCAGAACGAGTATACAAGTAGAGGCTCTAGGCGTTCCTTGCCACCAATCCCAGCAAGCGGAAACATGCCGATCTGTGGTAATCAGTAAGGCCACGTGACTGCCCGGCTCTGCACGATGGGATACGATACTTGGAATATTCTTCTAGTAGATACCTGTGCTTGGGTTCATCAGTGTACCAGTGTCAGTGGTCAGTGTATTAGTGTACAATAATACTGTACTCGTACCTGTATCTCTGTGCTCTGCTGTGCTCTGCTGTGCTCTGCTGTGCTGTGCT
Source organism: Geoglossum cookeanum (assembly GCA_021527025.2). NCBI lineage: Eukaryota > Fungi > Ascomycota > Geoglossomycetes > Geoglossales > Geoglossaceae > Geoglossum > Geoglossum cookeanum. Next base: position 26,089 of record JAJDFF020000115.1, read on the forward strand.
CTGCTCTGCCCTGCACTGCACTTGCACGCCCGTGGTTGTACTTGTACGAGCTTGGAACGGGTACATAACGCACTGGGCTCTATACCGGGCTCTATCTATAGAATACTCTGTACAGACACAACACTTGTCATGGTTCCTCCCACAATGCTCGACACCTATCAAGGTATTGTTGGCGCCTTTGCAGATTTCCTGATCGCTGCCATCCACACCATTCTGTATGAGCGTGGTATTTATCCACGCGAGAGCTTCCTAAGTGCACGCAAGTACAACTTCCCTGTGCGCCAGAACAGACATCCTAAGGTGTGCAAGTGGATTGTCGATGCTGTGAGTGCTGTCGAGACGGAGTTACTAAAGGTGTTTATTGCTCCCTGTTTCTTTCCAAATTCAATTACTCTCTATATCTCTTGCTCCTTCAGTACATCTGCTTTCGTCAACATATACCCACATCCCACATATCTGCTCCATCTGAACGTCACTAAGTCTGGGAAAGGGTTCTGTCTCCAGGGTAGCCGTAGTGGTCTACTCCCCGGACTGCCAGCCCCTCGAACGCTTCGTCTTCGACCTCTCTAGTTTTCCCGCTGTCCCGCCTTCCGAAACCATAACCCCTTTCGAAGACCCCGCCAGCGCTGTCTCTCTCGCTGACCTGGCCGAGCAATTCCGCGCCGCCATGCAGAAACTCGCCTTCTGTGGCTCCGCACTCGGTCCCTTGCCTACAAATTGCTCCTTCACCGTCTGCATCGAACTAAAGCCCGATGGGGAGGCACCGGTCGACCAATCTTCGACCCCATGGATCCCATCACAGCCATCACTACAACCTAATGTGAAGGGCGAGAATCAAGGCACGTCAGACGCTACCGGAAGCGGCATGATAGGCAAAGACCTCGGCGGCGTAAAAACAACACCAGTCCGAACCCTAGAGGCGGGCGTATTCCTCCTCGAGGTATGGGTCGAAGAGGGGAAAGCAAAGACCAACAGTTCATCTGATCCCACTAGCGGATGACAAAATTACCCACCGCCCTATCCTGCTGCTCCTTGTCATTACCCTTACTGCGCCACACGACGGGACGAATAAGAATCATCTCCATGTCCATAACCATAACTTGGTCAGCCCACCGACTCGTATTCCATCTCACTCACAAAACGCCCCCACTCACATCGTTGTCGGAAGTCAAGTAAGCAAACGACAAACAGCAAACAAAACGAAACTCGCAATCCCACAGTATCGAAGAAATCAACCCACGGACCTTATTGCCTACGGATCTCGACATATTTGCACTGCCGCTAAGAGGGAGATAATCCAAGCAACCCTTACCTCTGAAATTCCCCTCCGATCTCGGAAAATATTTCCATATTTAACCCCCTTCGCACAACAGACAGCGCCAAGAAGGAACACAAGCACGACGGCACATATCCCACCACACAAACCCAGGGTATCCGTATTCCAGGGATGTGTTCAATCGAAAGCGGGGTGCATTGCGTTGCATCCAAAGTTGGAGACAAATGATGAATGCATGTTTTTTTGTTTTGTTTTTGTGTTGTTTTTATTTTTACAACTCGGGTAGAATGCGTGTACCTCTTACCACATACTGGTACGATACTGCACAGGGACATGCAAGTATGGGACGCGCGATCCCCATGCGTCTCTCCCGCTCGCTCCCTATCTCATGAATCAGATACAGCCTTTTAGGGCCCCATCGACTCTAAATTTGACTTGTACGACCTCAACCCAGCCTACCCCTGCCTTCTTCTGCCAAAAGCGGGACAACAAGATCGCTGCCAGTCAGCAAATATGTAGTACAACTAATTAGAGTAATTTATAGTTCCCTTATCTTACAAAACCAGGTTCTGTCGCCTGTTCCGCTTGTTCAATTTTTTCACGCAGATGCCCGTAACTGTCCCACCTCTTTCATCAAGATTTGGCGCAACAACAGTTTCCCCACCAGAAGGAAAAAGAAAAAAAATGCGTATCCATCCTATTTCGAAGGAGGCTAAAAGAGGTAAACAGGCTCTAAAAGTGAAAATTGGGTATTTCCATTCGAGTCAAAAGAGTTGATGCCGGTGGCCCTCCAAGTCATTAAATAAAAGGGGTATTTATATGAATGAAATGAGAAGCTCTAGGACTTTCGTAAAGTCGTGAATACGTACGTAATCTCGCAACCAAGACTTACAAAGAAGGGTGTGAAAAGCGAAATAAACAGGGTTTCAACGGCACAGTTTCCGCGGTCGTGCGGCCGCCGGGAGGGCAAACGCTGGAAACATAAAGAAATCCAACTGGACTAATTTGTAGGGCGTGCACCTCCCCACCCCCTTCCTTGGGTCACATTCTGCACGGGTAAACCGGAAACGGGCGAGTATCTCGACCATCCAAAGGGCGTCCACCTCAATATCACAGGTCCGTGCTAGACAGCGGCCTATGCCATATGGGGCCGCTGTGCTAACTCCAGCTGTTGGTTACGATCGTATCGATGCATATGCGCCGCATGTAATCTAGCCAGCATCTCTTGCCGTCGCATTGCGTTTGCAATTGCTTCTGCTTGATGCGGGGCGTCCGGCGGATAGGCACGATTGGGTGGGGGTGTTGGTGGAGGTGGAGGAACTGCCACGACACGATCGCCGAGCTGCACGGTACGTCGTCGAAGGGGCCGTTCATGTGGCGGGCTTGGGTTTGCCGGAGGTATGTAGCGTTGAATATATACTGGCGCTTCGTAGGGAGCTGGAGCCGGAGCCGGAGGAGCTGGAGGAGCTGGAGGAGCTGGAACTAGAGCTGGGACTGGAGCTGGAGCTGGAGCCGGAGCGGCTGCAGCTGCCTGGGCGGGAAATGGATTGTAATTGTGATTTTGCATTTGGTTAAGATATGCTGCACCCTGTAGCCACTCTGGAGGCCAGGCTGGTTGTATCTGGGGAGCGGCTTGTCCCATAGCGTTTGCTTGAGCAGCGTTGAAGTCCGCTGGTTGGTAGACTAGAATCGGCGGTAGCGGAGGACGCCTGGCCCATGCTGGCATGGGATGTTGCCGCGCCGCTGCTGCTTGAAGCCGTTTTTGCTCGTCTTGTTTAACAGTGTCAGACAACTGGATCTTAAGATCATCGTCGGCAATGTCTGGATTTTCTGCTCGGATTTTTGCTAGCGCAGCCTTCTCCGCATTCTTGACCTCATCTTCATGACGCTGATCAGTGTTGTCAAAGAGCGGACAGTTGCCCTTTCCACCGCCACGATGTGTGTCATCAAAGTGCCCATATCCGTTAGTAATAGTTTTGGAGCACACATAACTAAGGCTGCGTTAGCTGTGACATGGCGAGTTTATCGTCACAAAGCTTACCATTGAACAGAAAAACACCGGGTACACGCCATTTTGTTGCAGCCGTTCTCCTTGATGTATTTGTTCTGGCATTTGCTACACACGTTTTAGCGCCTCTAGACAAGAAAGAGTAAGGGGAGAGGTGACTCACTTGCAGGAACGGACTAGGGCCTCGGTCATAGCTTCTTCAACAGCATGGCGAATTGTAGCTTTGTTCTCTTTTGCATAGTCTTCACAAGACAGTGGTATGTGGGTCTCTTGTCTGCACAACCGACAGCTAACCCTCTCGCACTCTGAGTTTCGACACCGGAACTCCCTATCAACCTCGACAGGAGGGCAAATCGCGGCAAAGTCACAGAACGGACATTTCGCGAGACCGTCCAGTTCCGCCATCCTTATCTCTTCGTCTTGCTGTATCCGTGCAAGGGCGGCGAGGGTCTTATCGTCGAGGAAGCGTTGAGTTTGTTGCCTCGAAAACTCGGCCGAACACCCACTCCCGTCCATGCATCGGAGCTTGTATCGAGATTGGCCAATCTCATTGTCCGCATTTCGCTTTGCGCAGTCGAGACAAAAGAAATGACAGTCATCTCCGTCGCAGTGGGTCATACTATCGAATGGATATTCGCTGAAGCAACATTGACTAGGATCCGGGTTAGCATTTAGAGGAGGTCAAGGCGCCTGGGCGTACAAACCACTCCATCATCATTCCCGTATCTTCGTGCTCTTTCTCATTTAGGGTAGCGGCGACTCGCGCGTCCGACTCCGCCTGACGCTTGACTGGAAGGGGAGACCGTCAGTAAAGCGGACGTATCCAGCCGACCATCCGCAGAACAAAATTACTCCAGAACGCCCGGCCACAAATTGCTATAGAAGGAAATACTTACGGTCGTCCATTCGGCACTTCGCCCGTGCTGCGTGTAATTCCGCCAGCAATTCGTTTCGTCCATCCCCATGCTGGAGCATCTGCGAGGCCATTGTTTTGTGCGGTGGCGCCACTCTCCTCCCGTCTTTAGGCTTCCGCAGACTCTTTAGCTTCGAGTACGGGGGAGCCTGACAGCTAGCATAGGTCCGGTCCACTTGCTCGAGCGCAAGGTAGGCGGGGAACAAATGCTGCTTCAGGCGCAGAACGTCGTTGATGTACCATATCGGAATGGATGCGAACTCGTCTTGTAATAAGATGCGACTGGAAACAATTTCGCGGGATAGTCAGCGTCTTTGAAACAAGTCAAAAATATCCTGATATGATGGTCCCATGCGCCTGGGTCCTTGCATTGTGCAGTATGTAGGGATCCAGGCGAGCGCGTCTAAATACATGATGAGACAAAAATAGGTGGTGAATTGCCCGGAGAGGATTCACCTTCCTGGTGGCGATTGGCAGCGGGCGCCCGACTCATCTTAACGAAAATAACGATTGGGCGCCGTCGCCAGTCGCGCGCAAAATAGCAGGAAACGAGAGGCTAGAACGCAAACCATACTATCAAATAGGGATTTGTGCAACTTACGCCTGTGCAGTGTGTGACGAGCTCGCATTCTCGCGGTCTGCCGATTCGTAGTTGGTCTCGGCCGTCTCGCTGTCGTCTTGTCGTTTGCGTTTGAGCTCTTTCTTGACCTCTGCTTCCTTGGGGTATTTCGCTCCTTCGTCCAGAATTCTGAGGATCAGTTTCTCCGGTAAATCCGGTGTGTACTCGGCCTCGTTGTAGAAGCTCAGCACGTAGTCCCGACTGATGTCGGGAAAGACGTCCAATGCTTTTGACAAGCACTCATCGCGTGTGCTCTTCGCGGGTGCTGGTGGGGTCAGTGGCATCGAGCCAGAGCCCGGCGGTCGCTCATCATCTGGGTTTATTGATGCATCTTCGTCGTCTGAAATCACAATCAGCTCATTTTTTGTACCTGTAGTACCTAATAGTGCGGGTTCAGCAATTGACGATGTAGACCGTGCTCTCCTTCGCCCGTTTTGCTCAAGTGCCGGAGTCTGGTGAGGTATTCCGGCTGCTGACATGGAAAGACGCTGACGCTTCCTGCTTCTTTGTAATTCGGGATCTGGCGTTGCAGCCCTGGTACCAGATGGCTCTGGATCAGCGAGAACCAAGTCGATAGCAAGCTCAAGATTCCCCTTCGCATCACGGTAGGCACGTTCTAGAATGCCGGCATCCTTCTGTCCGACGAAAAGACCCTTGAGATAATCCATCTGTACCGCACGTCATGGAAGCCTAAATAAAAGGTGGATGTTTTGATCAAGTCTGGAGCCTCAGACAGACCTAGGGCTGTCAAGAGTTCGTAAGTGAATGATTTAGCGCCAGTGGCGGCGCCGAAGTTTGAGTTGATCTTCCCCTCCTCGCCCGTGTTTCGATATGAATGTTCCGGGAAGCACTATACGTGCCAGGGTCGAGGACCCCGAGGGAACACACAACGTAGTGTGTTGTTACCCGTGCCTCCCTGTCGTATTGTACTATATGTGGGCAAGGACGCCGCAGCCGTGGTCTATATTCTAGCCAGGGCTGGGAGCTGAGTGCTTCAGGCTCGGGCTCAGGCTCAAACCTTGGTGAAAGCGAAGGGCTTGGGCGATGATTGGCGTTGTTTTGAGTTGTTTCGAAGCCGCTCAAGACCCCACTCCAAGCGAGCCTTGATGTTGCCCAACTAACTAGCTACAACAAACAGCCTCAACTTAACAACGGTGTTATCAGCACTAAGGCTGTGGCACAAGTCTGGCTGCGATGCGCATACACATATGTACGTTTGCGCAAGAGATTTGCCTCGTGCCCTCTTCCATGTGGGAGGCCACATTACCTCATCTACATTTTTAGCCTCCTGCGTCCTGGTTCTTAACTAGCTATACATCTTTACAGTGGTGTCGCACACAATTAATAGTACAAGGCGCATGCCTAGGTCTGGGTCCCTGCAATAGACCCATTTCAATACCCATCCGAGCATATGCATTCTTCCCATCCTCCCTGGAATGAATGTCTAAAGATGATGGTAGATTTAATGTCCCCTCTATTCAGTCCGCACTATCCTCTCATGATGTGCAGCCGGACCTTATTCTACGCGGAAACATATGCAGAACCCTTCAGCCTCACCCCCTCGCCCTGCCTCCTCTTCCCCCACCACGAGCCCTACCCCCTCTTTTGCTGCCTAACCCTCGCTTTGAAGGGATTCCATACATCTTCTCCAGCCCAAACCCCGAGTCACTAAATCGTAGGTAGCTTGTCACACCCTGATCAACCACTGCAAGTATGACGTTACGATACCCATGTTTCAAGCGCATATAGCTATGTCGTTGTGTCTCTGGAGAAGGTGGGTCATATGGGACACTTTCCAGCAATGCGGACACTTGTCTGAGTGTCGGGACAGCCGTCTCGCGGGCATTGATAACGGCAACACGGAAGTCCGGTTCTCCGGGAGATGACTTCCTGAAGTTGGGGCGAGGTTTCCACACATTATAGGTGACCCGAAAGGGTGGGTCTGTGTTTTTAGAGCCCAGGCAGTCTGAGCTAGCCATAATAGGATCGTGATATGGGATAAGGGCGAGGCGCCTGTATATTCCATCTGTCACACAGAGACGTCAGTCTCGAGGCGATAAGAGTGAGGTGGGGGACCCACCGTAGCTACGCCATAAACCAGGCTCTACCAGCGGACCACCTGGAGGAGAAAGGCTTGACTTAAATACGAAGCTAAATATTGTCCTAAACAGTCCAACCACCCAGGTACTCACACCCCTTTGCTGAGTTGTTATACTCTTTGCGTAATCGGTCCCACCAGAAGAATCCCATGATGGAGCCCTCATAACCGTGTAACCAGTCCTCTTTAAATTCGCAAAAACCTGAAAACGTTCCAGTGTCAATCCCGTTCCATCTCCAAGGCAGGCAGCGTAGCACCCCTGTAGGCTCATAGGCAAACCGAGCTCCCACCAGCAACTTATAGTACCTCTCTCTAGGAGCCATAGTGTTTCTTCTGGCAACAGCCACAGATTGCCGTCGCTCTCCTGCTTACCAACAGTCTGGAAATGAGGGCCTCGAGGTTTCGTGACCGATGCACGCTGGAGGCTTTCGCGCCAGATTGCCCTAACATGACTTTTCGGGGGTTGAATACGTTCCAGGGAAAGCGCATCGTACATAGCCTGTCGGCTATCCGTAAGGATGCGGTCTTGGTGATTAGTTCCATCAGGTTCGAAGTCCTTCTCACCACGCCGTGGAATAGTAGGGTGTTCTGATCTATGAAAATTCTCGAAAGTCAGCTCAGTAGTATATGAAAAGCAGCACAGTAAACGGATATGCGAGAAGGAGAGGTGGCGTTTATGTTGGCTCTTGGGGGTGTACTTAGAGAATATGCCGAGAACGCGCCAATCCACCGTTTCGTCAGATAAGTCTACTTCATCACTGCTTGCCTGGATGTTTCGAGGGTTATCCTCATCCGCATCGGCCATCATCCAAGTTGTCGCGAGGATTAGGTAAGAAAGTAGAGGCGACAAAGACGTCAATCAGGAATTGGCGAAATGTCTCGCCAAATTCAACACGCGGAGCGGCTTCCTAGGCCGGTGACAATCTTGGAGGGGAAAATGGCAAAATCAGTTTTAAAATAGACCTAGAAACCCGTGTACTGTTGATTGCCCGAATTGTTCTACGGACTCGGCAGTCATGGTACCAGGTCAGCGCCATGCACAATTGCCGTGCAGAGTAGTTGCAGATAGTAAGAATCCCACGCGATACGCTCCCCATAAGCAAACATAATATGCAGTAAGACTCCGAAAGCGGAGACGTAGTAGATACCGAAACCCAGTCCGGCTCTCATTCTAGTACTCAAGTATTGCCCACGTCATATCATCAACCGTCGTAAAAATACTGCCATGCCCTTGCAGTTCATCCCCAGCTTTCAACACTTCGGGGTAGGGCATTCCAAGTTGGGTTACAAGCTGGTGTACATGCACCCCCTCATGGCTCTGCGGCCCGGACTTCAGTGCCTCATAAACCCTCCGAGCCGCAGGCGACATATTCGGAAGAGCCTTACCGCTTGAAGTCATTTGGTTGCTACCTGCATTGTAGTTAAAGCCGGGCGACTCCTGTTTGAACACACCGGGGGCCTGATGTGTACCGTCTGTCATCGGGTTCATGAATTGCTCCGGGGGGCCACGAGAAAAGTACAAATGTACCGCCGTGGCCTCCAATAGATGATATTGTATCTCGTTGTGATCCTGGATCGGCCGAATCACGTGTGCTCCAACATGACGCTTGTTATTGTAAGCTTTCAACCGCCCCCATGCTCTAGCATAAGTGCCTTCCGCAAGCTTTAGTTTGGGAGGAGCACCATCTGTATCCATGGGGCTGGTTGACTCTTGGTCAATCCACTGCTTTACCTCGATCGTCCCGGTGCCATCGTCCATCTTGTAGGTTACATTGGTGCTTTGGGTCGAGATATTGCGGATTTGGCCAATGAACGTAACCTATTGAGCTCAGCAAATGACACCCCTCTACCCGTAATAAAACCCGCATACTTGTATGGTTTCCACATCATCAATTTTGAAATCGGCATCTGGGTAAGGCTGTTTTGCTTCTAGAAGCTGCTTGATCGTAACGGGTCTCAGGGTTTCCTTTCCATAGGTCTAACCGCACCGTAAGTAAGATGTAATTGTGCACTGTGCAAAGGATGGCCAAACCTACTTTTGACCCGCTTCCGGGACTGCCTTGGCTCCCTCCTTGTGAGCCAGATTGATTGACGAAGCCACCACCACCCACCCCGCCCTGGGCGCCATATGAGGTTGTTTGATAGTTGTTACCGTAACTGTAACCTACAGCAGTCAGATATTGCCCCTGCTCAGACACATATCGGGAAACGCACTCATAGTGGATTACAGACGCAATGGTTTGGGTCATCGAGTCACAAGATTTCGCGACGGAGATATCTTGTTATCACGCCGCTTTTAGGTTGTTTGTCGACTGTCAGGAAAAGTACCTGCGGATAATTGGGCCGCACTTAAAAGCAGCGATTCACCGCCATTATTTTGTCGCGAAATCTTGGCGCCCCACAGAACCTCAAGCCTCAACGAAAATTCCAAAGACAGTTCCTGTTGTCAACGCTCGCGATGCTCTGCCGAGCAGGATCCCCCACTGGCTCAGAGGGCGGGTTCGATATCTCACGGAGCCTTTTTCTCGGAGACCGTGACTCCGACGGTTCTGAATCCCCCGAGGCAGAGAATAGGCCCGGGAGATGGTCGAAGCAAGTTCGGACCCTGGACGCAAACACAATCCTAGACCTTAACATTGATAGTGGGAGCGATGGGGGTGGAGATGAAGCTTTTATCGCTGCTCAGCAGACGGCGTCAAATCGCAAAGCATCGAACCTTAAGGGACGGACTGTTAAAAAGGGCGGAGGTTTCCAAGCGATGGGTATGCCTTGCGTGCCTCTGCCAAGGGGTCGTTTGAAAGACAAGGACTGACTCGATCCATCACAGGATTAAACCCAAAGCTCCTCAAGTCCATCACTAGGAAAGGCTTTTCCGTACCTACTCCCATACAGCGGAAGACAATCCCACTTGCTCTCGACGGCCGGGATGTCGTAGGTATGGCCAGAACCGGGTCAGGGAAAACCGCGGCGTTCGTAATTCCCATGATTGAGAAATTGAAAACTCACAGTGTCAAGGTTGGCGCTCGGGCACTCGTCATGTCGCCATCCCGAGAGCTAGCTCTTCAAACATTGAAGGTCGTGAAGGAGCTCGGACGTGGTACGGACCTCAAGTGTGTCCTCCTCGTCGGCGGAGACAGCCTAGAGGATCAATTCGGATTTATGGCAGCAAATCCAGATGTCATCATTGCCACCCCTGGGCGATTTTTGCATCTCAAGGTCGAAATGTCGCTAGACCTGTCCTCAGTCCGCTTTGTCGTATTCGATGAAGCGGATCGCCTTTTTGAAATGGGATTCTCTGCCCAGCTAACGGAAATTCTACATGCGCTCCCACCGTCAAGACAAACTCTACTTTTCTCGGCGACTCTTCCAAAGTCCTTGGTCGAATTTGCTAGGGCCGGCTTACAGGAACCTAGTTTGATCCGGCTGGATGCCGAGAGCAAGATATCGCCGGACCTCGAGAGCGCGTTTTTCTCAGTTAAAAGCGCCGAGAAAGAGGGTGCTCTCCTCCACATTCTCCAGGATATCATCAGAATTCCTACTGGGACCCCAGGAGCAGTTAATAAAAGGAGTGGGGGAACCAATGATAGCAAGAAAAGGAAACGCGGATCCGAACATCTGAACATGAAGGAATCACCTACTGCACACTCGACTATTGTTTTTGCAGCTACTAAACATCAAGTTGACTATTTGGCATCTTTGCTACGTCTGTCTGGCTTCGCCGTCTCTTATGCCTATGGTGCACTGGATCAAGTTGCTCGTAGAAATCAAGTCCAGGACTTCCGAACTGGTCAAACGAATATTCTAGTTGTAACGGATGTGGCGGCGAGAGGGATCGATATACCCATATTAGCAAATGTCGTGAATTACGACTTCCCCCCCCAGCCAAAGGTCTTTGTGCACCGAGTGGGAAGGACGGCAAGAGCTGGGCAGCGAGGGTGGAGTTATAGTCTGGTTAGGGAGTCAGACTGTCCGTACTTGCTAGACCTGCAGTTATTTCTTGGTAGGAGACTAGCTCTTGGGCGAGATTCTGACAAGGTTAATTTTGCACAGGATATTGCTGTGGGTGGTTTAGTTAGGGATCGGGTGGAAAGGAGTTGCGAATGGGTTGCCAAATTGCTGGAGGAGGACTCGGACATTATGGCACTCCGCTCAGTGGCTACCAAAGGTGAGAAGCTCTACCTCAAGACCCGGAACCCGGCCTCGAGTGAAAGCGCCAAGCGCTCGAAGGATGTTGTCAACTCAAATAATTGGATGGCCCTGAACCCTCTCTTCGAGGACATCGTTAACAACGCGGAAACGGAAAGATCAGAGATGCTAGCAAGGGTGAGCGGATTCCGGCCGCAGGAAACCGTGTTTGAGATTGGGAAACGAGGGGCCGGAGCCGAAGCCGCAGAAATAATGAGGAAACGGAGGAGGACAGTTGCTCTGCGTGACGGGAAGAGTGATATTGGTGTTGCCAAAGAAGAGTCTACCGAAGCTGATTACAACTTGGCCAATATTTTTGCTGATGCCGACACCACTTCCACAAAGGAAGCTGTCGACATGGACACTGCGTCAGAAGATGAACTAGAAATTACTTTCTCGCGCAATAGTTCTACTAGGGACAAGACCCGGAAGGACTCCTGGAAGGACCCTGAGCATTACATGTCATACGTCCCCACGTCTACCAACTTAGCGGAAGATCGAGGTTATGGCGTCCATTCGGGGGATTCCCGTAATATAAGCTTTCTCGAAGCAGCGCGCGGAGTCGCAATGGATCTCAATAATGATGACGGAGCTAAATCATTTGCTAAGCCTAGTAAACCTCGAGGCATGCGGTGGGATAAGAAGAACAAGAAGTACGTTGCCAGAGCCAACGACGAAGACGGCTCGAAAGGAGCAAAGATGATTCGAGGAGAGAGTGGGCAAAAGATCGCTGCGAGCTTTCGAAGCGGAAGGTTTGACGCTTGGCGAAAATCCCACAAAATAGGCCCCCTACCGCGCACTGGGGAAGCAGAATCCGCCTCAGTGACCGGTCGAGCACTCGCTATTGGCGGAAGGAGATTTAAACACAAGCAGGAAAAGACACCAAGGGATCCAGACAAGTTCAGGGACGACTTCCACAAGAAGAGAAAGAAGCTAGAGGCGGCCAAGGAAAATAGGATAGGGAAGTTCAAGAATGGGGTTGGGAAAGGGGAGCTAAGGAGTGTAGACGATGTGCGCAAAGAACGACAGTTGAAGAATAAAAGGAAGGAGAAAAACGCAAGACCATCAAAAAGGAGGAAAGGCTAATCCGATGGCTTGTTAGAGACCGAGGCCGTGTGTTCATCATCTGCAGGTAGAGCACCTCGATTTTATTCCGTAGAAACTGCACTCCCCCATAAGAGGGTGGATTAAAAATAGAGAGTGGAAACAATATTCAAAAAAATCAAATTAAATGTCCGAAAATCGAAAATGTCCGGCGATTTTGACTTGCCTCGGCTGAAGGCCCCTGTGACGATGACGATGTCCAGCGATCATTTGATGTGTCCCAGACGCCAACACATTCAATCCGTCCATCTCGTTCGGCCATCGCCATACCTGCTCTATAGGGAGAGATCAGCACCGAGACTACGCCGGGTTTGCTCTCTATCGCGTTCTACGCCCTAGCTGTGTTCTTGCTTCCAGAACCATGGGCTTGTTCATGCCTAAGACCCTGCCGCTCGTTATTCTACCCAAAGATACCGTCCTTCTGCCGGGAACCATCCTACGTGTCCCTATCGCGAACCGGGTAGACATCCTCACTCTCCTCTCGAAGGTCTACAGCCGTGCAAGCACCCAAAACGAACGACTGTCGAAGGAAGACTCCGCGGCGATTGGATGCATCCCTCTGAAGTCTTCCCTTCTAAATAGTGAGGGCCAGAAGCTCATCGATGCCAAGGGCACTGAAGAAAGCAATGGTGGATCTGCGATGGATCCAGCGCAGGCAACGGGGACGGATTTATTTGGGTACGGGACTGTGGCAAAGGTGGTCGGTATAGATGGCAGGCGTACAGCAGAGCCAGCAATTGCCGTCGAAGGAGTGAGCAGGTTCAAGATAGAGAAGTTCGTGAGAGATCGGCCGTATATTGAAGCAGAAGTTAAGCATCTCAATGACGAATGTTGGAATCTCAGAACCCTCTTTTCATAGGAGAGGCTAACAAAGATTAACATCCTAGTAACTCAACCGACCAACATTGACATTGCGATTCACGGCCTTTTTGCGCACCTCAAGCAGCTTTCCCGCGAATTACTCATGCTTATACGCCTCTCCCTACTATTACCCCGTGTCTCCGAAACCGTCTCACCGTTGCTTGCCCGTCGCCTAGAATTCTTCATTGCCAGTAAGGAGGTACAAGAAGCCGGCGTACTGGCTGATTTCATGTCGAACATAGTGGAGGCTAGTTATGAGGAGAAGCTTCAGGTGTTGGCAGCATGGAAGATCAAGGGAAGGCTAGAGAAGGCAATAGACTTGATATCAAGGCAGATCTCTAAGGTAAAGGGAAGCGTGAAAATCACGACGACTACTAGCCCTATACCGGATTTAGATATCGGCCAGCTCAACCGAAAACAGCGAGAGGAACTTATGCGCCGAAGTCTTGGGAATATAGGAAAGGAACAGTTACCTCCTGGGATCTTCGGTTCTAGTCAAGGCGAGAACGGGGGGGAAGAGGGTAATGAACTAGAAGAGCTAAAACGCAAGCTTGAGGAGGCGAAACTCACACCAGAGTCAGAGAAGGTTGCGCAAAGGGAACTGAAAAGACTGAAGAAGATGAGCCCGGCACAAGCGGAATACCAAGTCTGCCGTAATTACCTCGAAAATCTTTCTGAAATCCCGTGGACTAAAGTCACGGACGACAAATTCGGATTAGAAACGCTCGCACGAGCGAGGAAGCAACTTGACGACGATCACTACGGGCTAGAGAAAATCAAGAAGAGACTTCTTGAGTATCTCGCAGTACTAAAGCTCAAACAACAGGTGAACGCAGATCTCGAAGCGCAGGCTGCAAAAGTGGAAGAGGAGGAGGCGGCCCTAAAAGATATGAAAAAAGAAGGGGTAGACTGCGGGACAGACAGTTCTTCAGATGCGGTGGAATCAAAAATTCGGGATCTTATGAGTAAACGGATGGTTGATAGGTCTCCGATCCTCCTCTTGGTGGGGCCACCAGGCACTGGTAAAACAAGCCTTGCTAAATCTATTGCTACGTCGCTGGGGCGTAAGTTCCATCGCATTTCTCTTGGAGGTGTTCGTGACGAAGCCGAGATTCGGGGCCACCGGCGAACCTACGTTGCTGCAATGCCGGGTCTCATCGTTAACGGCTTGAAGAAGGTTGGAGTGGCTAATCCAGTATTCCTCTTGGACGAAATTGATAAAGTCGGAACATCAAATTTTCATGGTGACCCATCGGCGGCAATGCTTGAAGTATTGGATCCAGAACAGAACTATACGTTCACAGATCATTACGTCAACATCCCGATCGACTTGAGTAAGGTTCTGTTTATTGCAACGGCTAATAGCATTGACACAATTCCACCGCCATTACTGGATAGAATGGAAATGATAACCCTCTCTGGTTACACTACACTAGAGAAGAGACATATCGCCATCCAATACCTCATCCCGAAGCAGCTCACCACTAATGGCCTGAGGAAAGGGCAAGTGCAGCTCCCTGACGAAGTCGTTGATAAGATCATCACATCGTATACCCGCGAATCTGGTGTTCGAAACCTAGAGCGAGAAATAGGCTCTGTCTGCCGGTTTAAGGCTGTGGAATACGCAGATGCCAAAGATTCGTCAAGGATGGATAACTACAGGCCTCAGGTTTCCGTCGAAAACCTAGAAAATATTCTTGGTATCGAGAAATACGATGAAGAGATTACGGAGAAAGTAAGCCGGCCTGGCATTGTTACTGGTCTAGTGGCGTATAGTACCGGTGGAAACGGCAGCATCTTGTTCATTGAAGTCGCCGACATGCCAGGCAGTGGCCGTGTCCAGCTGACCGGTAAGCTGGGCGACGTCCTGAAGGAGAGCGTCGAGGTCGCCTTAACATGGGTCAAAGCCCACTCCTACGAGCTAGGCCTAACCCATGACCCCACTGAAGACATCATGAAGGACCGGAGCGTGCATGTACATTGCCCCTCAGGCGCAATACCCAAAGATGGCCCATCCGCCGGACTCGCTCACACCATCGCACTAATCTCTCTCTTTTCTGGGAAGCCTGTTCCGCCGACCGTCGCGATGACGGGAGAGATCTCGTTGAGGGGCCGCATCTTGCCCGTTGGTGGAATCAAGGAAAAGCTTGTTGGTGCGCTGAGGGCGGGTGTTAAGACTGTGCTCCTGCCGGCTCATAACCGGAAGGACGTTAAAGATTTGCCTACCGAGGTTAGGGATGGCCTGGATATCGCCTTTGTCAGGTATGTCATTTTATAGCCCTTATAGATATCAGACGCACACACACACACACACACACACACACACACACACACACACACACATACATACATGACACATGACACATGTTACCCGGTCCCATGCACGCCGGTTCATCCGTCCGTCCGACCTTTATTACCTGGCGTCACCGGGTTGGTTGTATATACCCCATTATTCCCCCCCCCCCAAGGCAAAATTCCTTTTTTTTTTTCCTTCTTTTTTCCTGGTAGTAGTATGGAAAAGCTAACGTTCAAACCCGCCTCCCCCCTCCTTCTCCTTTTCTAGGCATATCTGGGAAGCCATGCGACATGTCTGGCCAAATGTACATTGGCCTGGCGAAGATCATCACCTTGCTGGTATCGAGAGTAGATTGTAATTTAACAAAAATGGATAAATATTTATTTTTTTCTTTCTTTCTTCTACTATTACTCTAGGCAGCAGGCATAATTTGCTTCACCTTTTCTCTCTGTCGAGTGTAAACAAGGTTTTTTTTTTTTTTTTTCTCCCCCTTCTCCCTTTCTTCAGTTCTCAGACTTCCGGCGTAGGAGGACTTGGGGACGTACTTTTTTTTTTCCTACTTTTCTTTTTTTTTTCTTTTGAATATATTTTACTTCCGCGAATGCACTACGTAGCGTGTGAGTGATTGTGTGAGTGTGTATGTATGTATGTACATACGTACATATGTGTAATCGTGCAGGAGCAAGCAAGCATACCTCCTCTGCTCCTCACGTTTTATTCCGTCCGACCCTTCTTCCCACCCCCTATCGACGACGGAACCCTATCCCATGCCCTTACGTGCTCACACCCCCCCTCCTCCTCCCCTCGATGGATATCACATATGCTGATTAGTACGTGCATCCATCCATTATTTTACCCGCCCTATCTTTCTCTCTCCCTCTCTCCTCTATAGCGCCCACCTGCGTGAAAAGAAAACCCAACACCCCCCCTCCCCCTTTTGTGTGACCCAAGACCGAAAGAAAGAAAAACAAAAACTAAAAAAAAAAAAAGGACCGCCCCCACTCCCCCACACATTTCCTTGCTCAACCGGCCATCCAACACACACACGCACGACTTCTGCTCTCTTTTTTTTCTTTCCGACTCGGAAGCTTAAGGGTATGTCATTGCTCCGTACATATCCGTGAAGGAAAAAAAAGGAAAGAAAGAAGAAAGAGGAGGAACATTAGGCAAAGGTCTGAGGCGAAAAAGTCGGCAGGCTCGACTAGCCTTCTTTCTTTTGCTTTTTCTTTCTTCAAGCCCCATCGTAACGGGCGATAAATCCGGTTCTGGCCTCAAATCGCCATTAGCTTGCCCATAAACTTGACTTTATTGTATCCGTATATTTGCTTTTTTTTGCCACGTCCTTGAGACATGTTTCCTCCATTTTGCGATCTCCCGGGTCGGGTCGGCGGCAAAGACGCCGCAAACTTACAGCCCGGCCAGTAAATAGAGTCCAAAAAGAATTCTCCCCTGGGAGTTTCTCTCGGAGACCAAAAACAAAACCAAAATGAAAAAAAAAAGAAAAAAAAAAAAGGAAAATGAAAACATCTCTCATTTCGTACTCGGTGTTGGCTCCTCGGCGCCAAAACCGCTGGATCCTTATATCCCCCAATCCATTATCTTGTTATCGGGGTTGGTATCCAGTCGTTCTATCCTCCGTTTTTCCCGTGGGTGGCGTTGGTGAGTGAGTACCTTCCCCTTCACATTAGCCTGTTTGGCTTGCCTTGCTTGCTTACACACCTTGCATCCGCCCTATTCCCTCTCTCTTTCAGCCGCTTCTATGCAGCCAAACCAAGAGGCATTTATCATCGCACCGCTATCATGTCAGGTTCACCCTTTCATATCCCACGTTTCCGTCTTAGCGCTCTCTTCGCTCGTTAGATTCCCGGCCGGCGGCCTGCTGGCTATGGCGGGCGGCTCGGCGCCTCATGCAGGTACTTCGTATTCTTACTCTCTTTGTTCCCCAAGCTCCTCCTTGCTCCGTAGATGCAAATGCACCCAGTGTGACGGGGATGTTCCGCGACACAGCAAGTGACGGTAGGGAAAAAGGAAAGTATGCAGGTGGGCGGCGGTTGGGGTTTCGGCATGAGGGAATCTCGTGGTGAGATAGCGACTGGGTACTAGTATTCCAGACATTGTGCTCCGTACGGACGTATCTACACCCGTGGAAGAGCCAAGACGGGCATCCTGTGGGTTAGTCAGTCTGCCTGCAATAGAACACACAGCGTCAGCCAGAGAATTGGTGGGGGACCCACGTGGGATTTTCGGACCAATCTTGCCTTAGTTGTAACCATCCGCGGGACAGAGACGGGGTTATGTATGGAGTGCACTTACAACACGCTCGCCATTGGAATAATGACTGTGGATGGGGAAAATGCTCCAGTGGGGACTGATTGGCATGGATGCCCACACCACACCCACTTTTGTTCCTGGAGGCGTGCTCTCTCTGTGCTATGTATATTGCGCGGAGGAGGAGTTCAAATGTGGCCTTCAACCCGCATCGGATGATTTACTCCACAGTGGATAATTCTCCGAGGGAGGGAGGATTGCCGCTGGTCGGGGCCAATCATGGGACCGCGATGTGGGGTTCCCGTAGGCGTGTGCAGCAAGGGAGGATATATTTGTATATTGTATGAGTAAATACTTACGTACACACACGCACACACATAACTAGTGGTACTGTACAGTAAAGATACAACATACAACATGCGTACATACATAGGGGGAATGTGATGTGTGACGGATAGGCAAGAGCACTGGTGCCGCGACTCCATCATACGGGAAGGGGAGGGGGAGGGGCCCATATGTGCTGTTCTATTGTATGTCTGTATGTCCTACCACCACCAGCTAGCCCGATCGATTGTAGTGTATTCCACTCCGTACATACTGCTACGTAATAGCAAGTAGTTATCCTGGGATTGGGATAGGATAGTAGTAGAAGACTGTGAGTTTGGAGTTGCTGTGAGAGCGGCAGCATCCATCCATCCATCCATCCATCCGCGTCTTGTCTCGAGTTGTCTCGAGTTATGTTACCATGGTCGAGGAGGGCCTGGCACGGCGGGAGATTGGTCCTGCTTACAACTAGACATTTCCCGCTGCGGTTGTACGGTTGGTGTGTGGTTGGTGTGTGGTTGGTGTGCATTCAGTGTGCGTTTGGTGTGCGGTTGGGCCGCTTCGGCGACAGTCGAGAAAAGCACGGACGGGCTTACTTCGGTCGCCTGGAGCAGTCCGACAATAACCCAACACCGTAACTCTGGACAGTATTACAATAACGCCCTTCCTCTCTGCATAGCGTGTCCGCACAGAGCCGATTGTCAGGTTGTTCCAGCGATATATCAAATCCCACCAGCAAAGGGCAACGAACGAACCCCCATCAGGAAGGTGGAGTACAAGTTCCTGTACATGTACTAGTACATACATACATACTATAGTACTATAGTACACACTCACACACACACACACACACACATACTTTGTAGTAGTGGCCGGCAGCCTAATCGGCCCCGTGGTCGGGCCGTTTCCCATCTGCTCTCCCTCCCTCCCTCCGTATCCGCTCTCCCTATCCCCCCCGCCGAGCAAATCCCGGAAAGCAAAAAAGACCCCGTTGCAATGGCAACTGGCGGCAGGAAAGATGATCCTCATGATCCTCCCTATGGCCGGTCCGGGAAACCTTCCTGAAGCGGGATCCAACAGACGGCATATCCCTTCCGCGTCTGGCCAACGGCATGGACGGCCCCGTGCGATGATATGTTCCCTCTGGCCATACAGCACACTCACACTCACACACACACACAACACACTTTCTACAGAGCACGTTACTGGCAGGTCTAGCACCGTGTCGTTGCTGCGATGCTGCGACTCGAAACGACTTACGATTGGCAAGTAGCTATACGATCTAGACCCACCGTCTTGCTCCGCGTCGCGTGTTCTTCCGGTCGAGGCTTTTAGAGTAGGAGTTGATGATCTCTCTAATGGCGCATGCCGTTCCAAGGGGGCAGTTCTCTGCTCCGCCCGGAGAATTTGGGGCACGTAACGGAGATCTCCGTTGGGGGGTCGCACCAAGTCCTGCGTTCGACGCAACTCTGGACGTACTGCGGCGTGTGTCCAAGACCATTTGCGGCAGTTGTGGGAGCGGGTGCAATTGGCCATTTGCGTGTCCGCGGGAGGCTGTTTGGTGCGGCCAATCGGCGCCGGCTGCATCTGTTCTGGTATGACGACATGCACTAGAGAAGAAGAAAAACGTGGGAACATCCTGCGCGGCACGTTTCAGTAGAGAACGGTGAAGAAGGAGAAGAAGGGGGGCATGTACTTGTGCCTCCGTGTTTCCATGCCCTGTGCAAGGACGGACAGAGTACTCCGTGCTGTGGTGCCTTGCTCTGCATGTCCACTCGGCACAAGTACTGGTACATACATATTTGGCCCCATCGCAGGAGAGTATGCTGCGTATTTTGCATGCACAAGTACCTGTACATGCATCCAATCCACTCGTTCCGCTGTCCCTGCCGTGGTGCATGAGCCGGGAGAATGACAGGAGAAAGTCTAGCGAATTCCGTCTCCTTGCAAATGGCGCACAATAGAGTTTGTGCCCCCCAATCCAGCGCTGCAGCCGTCGTCGCTCACAAACCCTACGCATATTGACGTGTAACTGGTCATTCGCTGAATCAGACTTGTTTTACGTAGCAGAGACATGGTCTTGGATAGACAAGACTGCCCAAGTAGAGCAGCAGGAATCGGAAACAAAGTCTAAGGCGACTCCTGTCGAAGAGGAAAGGAAAAAAAAAAAAGGTGTTGGCCCAAATGCAGTCCGTAGAGGTCCCGCACAAATTGGCCAACGCACGCACGCGCTGGCTATCAACCTGTAGGATGCATTATAAACCCTAGGTCGGGATCCGTCCCCACTGCAACCCCACGATTGATAATCAAATCTTTCCATCTTGTTCAATGAATGACTGTCGATCGCTATCGCCCATTTTAGATTGGAGATTGTCGACCAGGGGTAGGCGTCAGACGACGCCCAGCTCTTCGGGAGATTTCCCAGCGCAGTCCAATGTATGTATGCGCTTGGACAAGTGCGATATACAATATACAAGTTACTCCGGACAGAGGACAAGAGGTGTTCTATTCGGGCTCGGCCTGCCTTTCGTGGGCCCTGCTTTTCTCAGCCACAATTTGATCGCGATCAGGGTTCCTTTTCGCAGCAGCGAGGCGGGTGCGCTAGGTGGTGGTTGTTCCCCTTTGCCGGGTTTGTGGCACGGCGCATTATTGAATTGATGACATGTTCCAGCCCACCGCCATGACCGCCATGACCCCCAATAAATCCCCGCCCGCAGACCGGGACTACCTGGAAGTCGATCATTGCGGACATTTTTTAATTTGGTGCGGTTGCCTAGCGAGAAGCAAGTCCATGGTGAGGTGAGATTGAGATTTGTGGGCGGTTCCATTGGCCCTCATCTGAGACTAGGTTTTACCAACACCACAAGCGCAAAGTGTATGTCCCAGAACATCGCGAAAGTTTCCAGGTCAATGATGGGCAGTGAGCATCCTATTGACTCGCAGGGCGGCAGCACAACCCAAAGTGTAAAATGACACGAAAGAACAATGCATCGGCGCTTCGGTTAATTCCGGCAGCCTATTGCGGTCTCTGATCGCTGGTCTCTGATCTTCCACGATGGAATATGTTGTGTCTCTGGTGAGGCCTCATACTTGATTGCTTGATCCAGCAAGCGTCCGCACAAAAAGGAAAGAAGCACGAAATTTGAGTGAGTGAACCACACGGGATGTCCCCCGTCACTGGGGAAGGGTGTGCATATCGCATTACTCATCTCGGAGAGGAAGGTGAAACCCGTCGACAGCAGTCAAATCCACTGCTCGCTGGATGGGAATCACGGTGAATCCAGATTAGATCAGCTGACGATAGGGAGCACGCCTGTAGAACGGCGGCACAGTCCCATTGGAGAAAGTAGCCCCGTCGAGGCCCTTTACCGATGACCAGTGCGTTGGTTGATGGGATTGGGGGTTGGTTGGTGTCGTCACCCGCGTTCGAGAAATGGTTGTGGTGGATGCACAGAGCAGATTACCAGATCTCGGCTGCTTCGCCGGCTGCCCGTTCCGAATACCGGCCAAAAAAAGGTGTGAACATCGACCTCTTTGGGGTTGGCCTCGCTCCGACATGTGTCGGGAGCAGCAGCTGCACGTCTGCAGGCGGGTTACAGGAGCTGGGACCAACGTTCAGTCCTGTGTGTCGGGGACGGGGACTGGTGCATGAACTCACGGTCTGCCTGCCTTGTTCCTCGCCAGGACGAACCAAAGCTTGAGCGTTGCAACGCATGCACCCCCTTGCCTGGGAAGTTAGCTTGATGGTCGAGGGTGCGATGTACTGGTACCTGGGAAGCGCAATCGGATAGTTGTTTAATATCGCCCAGGGTGTCCCAAACCTGGCTACTGACTGTATTGTGCCCGCAACGTAGTCTACGGACAGCCACCCTGGCACAAAGCTCCTTTCGGGTCAACTGCCTCTTGAAATATAATGTCCGACTTGATGCACGCCCGGGCCAAGCGGTCAGGATTGTGGCACGGCGGCCTGGAGAGACATGCAGGCACGTCGCATGTGCATGTTCCTGAGAGGCGAGAGTGAGTGCGTGGGAAGGTCGACCTCTTCCATACAGAGAACGGAGGGGTGGGGGAAGGATGATGGCTTGTATGGTGGGGAATAGCACCCGATGGAGAGCAGACGGAGTAGATGGAGCAGACGGAGCAGACGGAGCAGTCGGAGCAGTCGGAGCAGTGGAGTAGTGGAGTAGTGCACCGTCCAAACCCAAACCCGAGCCCAAGCCCGTACAAGCAGGTGTATGTTCTTTGTGGAATAGTGGGGGACTGCGCGCAGGACCGGGCTAGGGCAACTGGTGCTCGCTCTGCTGCGTTTGTCGTGCACAGGACCGTCTGCTCTGGAGACACCGCCCCGTCCTGCGGGCCCCTTTCCCTTTCCCTTTCCCTTCCCTTTCCCTTGGCTCCGTCACCTATTTCCCCCCGTTCCCCCGTTTCCCGTGCTTCCAGAACTGCCGCTGCGGGCTGTTTCCCACTCGACGTCCAGTACTGCACAGAGACTGTACAGAGACTGTACAGAGTCTATCATACCAAGTAAAAACAAGACTCTGGAGCATGTCTGCACGCGCCCACGGCCACGCAGGAGGCAGTGCGACAACGCGCAGGACGCCACAGATCGCAATCTGCCAGCGGCTCTCTGCTCCGTCCGCTGCTGCTCCGCGCTATACTACACTACACCCCCATTGCCTAATTGCACTCGCACGGAACCTATATTGGCAGGACGGCTACGGCCTCTGACGATTGCAGGAGCTATCGATTGGCACGCCAGGGCGCCCGTCCCCCGGCCGTGGTTGGCTCCGTGCACGATTGACGGCGGAACTTAAACCGATCTGGGGGTGAGACACCGCACGCAGTCCTCTCTGTCCTTGTATTTGCAGACGCTCCTCTCCTCGCCGGTGCTCTACGACTAGTTGCGTGCGCTTACACCTCGCTGGGAACGTCGCCAACAAAGAAAAGAGACCCAAACCCCAAATCCCCATCCCCAAACCCACATGTCCACGGACGCTCCTCTCCGCACACGGCCTTGGCCCAACTCAAGAACTGACCAGCCAGCCAGACTCTGCTGGTCCTGCCGGCGCACAGCACCCCTCGTTTCTGCTGCTTGGGCCTGAGTGCCTGGGGTGACTCGCAGGCAGTCCAGTGATCCACTGCCCCGCCTGAGACTGTCTGTCTATCTGCTCCCTGCCTGTCTTTGCCTGTTTTGTTTCCTATCCCACCCTTCTTTTCTGCTCGTGGCCTCCCCCATCTCCTCGCATCTACACTCCTGCGCTCCTGGGCTGCCACAACACGCCTGCCTTGTGCTCACTCGTGCTTTATTCGCTCTGCAAGTCTATCAGGTACGGTACAGGTCTCTCCGCCGCAACAGTTTCCAAGCCCTTCATTCCTTGTGTCGCATCGCTTCCCGGAAGCCGCCTACTCCCGAACATTAGCATTTTGATACCAGCGCACTGTTCTGCGTGACAAATCCCCTCACGCCCAACCTCTGGATTCTGTAGGATACTTGGCCGCACGGAGCCACGCAGCCAACTTCATACCGAGGCTCTTGGGCTGCGGGGCTTTGGCGGTTCTTCAGAGATTCACTCTGATGCAACAAGGCCCATTGCATCAGAAACGGCTGTAGGATTCAGCCCTTTCCACAAACCCTGTCTGAGCATTCGCCATCAACACTATTCCGCCATTAAACCATTCACATGCGGGATCCGCTGTCCTCCAGAGCTCTCCCCTATCGGACTTCATTTGGAGAGCGTAGGCTCAATTCCGACCTTGCTAGGTTCTCTCTCGATCTGAGCTTGGTCGGAGCTGGGCCACAAAAGACCGCCCATTTGGGCCCCTATCCTTCCCCTCCCATGTCGGAATCTCCCCGAACTTCTGGTTATCCCGGCTTGTCTAGCGCTGGACACCCAGAAGCTGGTGATAGTGGACTCGGAGGGAATTCGAGACGCCAGGAGTGGGATCAACACCAACCGCCACGGAGATCAATCGCAGAGGCTGTAAACGCTCCTTTACAGTTCCCGCCTCCTCCTCATCCCGAATCCCACCCGGTTGCCCAAAGCCAGCTTCCTGTATCGATGCCAGCGCAAAGGTCACCATTTGTTGCTCAAGCGGCTTTCCCGCCTCCAAGAGCGCCAAAGAGACCCAAGGCGCATGTGCTTTCAGCCTGCGTCAACTGTAAGAAGGCTCATCTCTCCTGCGATGGTACGTGTCTTTCTGTTTCATCGCTCGTTCGTTTGGGGCCTTCCTAGCCACCCCCATCCATGAACCAAAACCGTTGCGCTAGTTTCAATCAGTTTTCCCTTCAGATTCCATGTACCAGTTATTTTAGGTATCATAGCTAGGATTGGTTCGCGGCTCATCAGACCTTTGGGCGACGCCGCGTTCTGCTTTTCTAGGCCCTGTAAACCCTACACCTTAGGTAGCTCTTTCTTGTTGAGCTTGGAAGGCCAGAGCTCACTTCCCCCTTCATCAATATCTTGTTTAAACTGGCTCTCACAGTGTAGTATTCTTTCTTGCCTCTCTAGGGCTCGTAGCTGGACCTATTGTGGGTACAACAAAAGGACCAGGCACAGCGGGCGAGACGGGACGGAACACTGAGTGCTTCCTCCCCTCGGGGAGGGCCAACAGAGAATCTTAGGCTTAAGGGGTTCTTCTGCGTCGCACAGTTCCATCCCGTGCTTGCGCCTCTGCCCAATTGAACTTCTCCCTTGCTATTGACATCACATTACTACTTTCAAGTTATTGAGAGAGCCGTATCTGAGGTCTTTGGCTGACTCGAGGGACCCTAGTTCAACGACCATGCCGGCGGTGCATAGCTACGAGCAAAGAAGTAAGGCCACTGCAGCGCCCCTGCTGAGAGCACGCCTAACATGTCGATTAGCATTCCTGCGTTGATGTGCAGCACAAGAAGAGAGGAAGACCACGACTCCGAGATGGGCATGGCCCTCGGTTCGAAGCGTTCGAAACCGCCGTCCTTAATCCACAGTCGTCGTTGGGACCGCCACTTAGATCTCCAATTCTTTCGCCTATTAGTGTCTTATCGTCTTATCGACCTGGATCACATCGCGTGCTAAAATCTCAGACCGGCCCCCAGCCAACAACATCGAGGCACCTTGAGCACGCACCTTTAAGGGATGCGAACATCATCCCACCAGATTCACATGGGTCAATTGGCTTCCAATCCTCAACTCCTGAGCGACGAATGCACCCCTCTGGGTTAGCAGCTGCCTACCTAAATATGGACCTCGTAATCGCAAAAGCTAGCGGCATTTTCATTGATGCCGTAAGCCCTGGAGTTCGAGATTTGGTTGGAAGGAATCTCTTCGATATGATCCGAACTGCAGACCGTGAGAAACTTTACCGGCTCAAGCGCCAAATGCAGGAAGAGCGAGATGCGCGAGAACCGGCGTACCTCCCTCCCATATATGGAGAGAGTGAAATTCAGGCCATACAGGGCGTCCATGAGTCAGATATCGCTAGCGTCACTTTAGGATCTCATGATCGGATAGAGGACTTGACATTTCGTCTTCCTGACGGCCGTTATAGCATGTTTCAAGCCCAACTGAAGCTAGCCAAAACCTCTGTTTTTTTTGCGGTTTTGGTCCTGCCAACCTCGAGCTATCAACCAGGCTTTCAGCCCCCGCCACCTCAGAGCGGCCAATACAGACAACCGATGATCCCATCCACCTACGGACAAACAACATCTCTCTCATTATACAGTCAACCGTCCCAAACCCAAACATATCCAAGCGGCCCGCCTGAAGTAACGCCGCCTTACTATAGCCAGCGTAATCTCGGTCTAGGGGGACCCCCGAGCGGCGACCACCTATCGCAGGTCCAGTCAGATCCGGGATACCGTCAGATGGCACAATATTCATCGGCTTCTCCGGCTCCGTCGCATTTGACTGAATCAAGCACAACGCCTACGGGCAGTACAACTCTGCAGAAGCCACGAACATTGTACGAAAGCCCATCCGAAGGACCGCCCCACGGCCTACAACTACCACCGCTTCGTGGTGTCACCGGGCCCGGGGACTCCTCAATGGTTGAGGCCAAGGTGGAGCGAGACGCGGGAATAAGAAGCCAGAGTAAGCAACAAGAAGGAGGCCAGAAATATAAGCGCGACCGTATAGCGGTCCAGGAAATGCTAGAATGAGATGGCCCATTTTTCCGCAACAATTGATTACAATGTAACGCGATATAAAAGTTGGCGGGGAAGATGGGAGGTGGGAGAGGCTAAAGCGGAATTCAGGGTGATCGTAACACTCTCGGGGTGCAGAATGTAGTGGGCTACTATCCTATCCTGTTTTCATAAAGCGCTGGCGCATGGTGGAGGAAGTGTCCGTAGGGTGGCAGTTTTGGACGGCGCGAATTGGCCGCGGACGACACAAGCAGAATCCGCTTTCTCTTTCGTTTTGCTCCGGATCGACAATGGATTCGGCCGCACGTCGAGTAGGACAATTTGTGAGCTCGGAGTGGAGGTTTTGGCTGGGGCGGGGTTTCCTGTGGTGGCGGTTGTGGGAGGAGGTTGGTTGACTGCTGTGTGAATCGGGCGTGCGCAGGCATTGCAGAGTAATCTGTGTGATCTGTGTGTACAGAGTCAGAGCACCGCCGGCTTCTGCGCTGCGGGTTGTGTGCGCTGCGCATCCTGACTCGTATTCCGATCTGTTGCGGCTCGCGGAAATTGATTGGGCTGCGCACCGGAAAACAGAAACACCACGAACACCCGAATCAGCATCTGTCCCACCTGCCGGGCACTTGTGTTTACTCTGTACTTTCTCTATTCTAATTTGGGGCTCGGTCTGAGATGTCTGTTATACCCCAATGTACAACATATCAACAGCAGCGCGCACACAGCTGGCTATAGAATTCATTGTTTCCTGCACCCGTGAGCGCCCATGTCAGGTCTCTGATTTAGCGGTTTCTTCTAAAAAAAGACACAAGGAGAGTACAAGGGAGAAGGAGGATATGAGAAATAGAGACTTGGCATCAACCTATAGTTGATTTGTTCTTTCTGACAACGCTGGAGATGGATTGCTGCGATTTATAAATGGCTGGAAAGCTGATGCTGGTGTTGCCCCAAAACGCCGTCACGCACCTCCCGTATTCATTATTATTCCATCTTATGCCCCCGAAAGAAATCCCCCTCTCTACCTCTCTCTACCTCTCCCAATCAGTCCTGCCCTGGGGGAAGGGGGAGGGGAGAGGGAGAGGGAGAGCGCAAAATGTGAAAGCGTCGTTACGAAGCGTTGGCCATTGACCGTCAGCCAAGCACCTTGACCTTCTTCTTTTTCTTCTCCCCACCCTTTTTGGAAAAGTCTCGCCAGCTGTTAATCCGATTCTCGCGCGTCTGCTCCCACTCCTGCTCATAATCCCTCTTCCTCTTCCGCTGCTCCAGCTCCTCATCCTCCTTCTTCTTTTGCCTGCCCTCCTCGGCCATCTGGCCTTTAACTTGCTTCCGCCGACGGTGTTCGTTCTCAATTAACACGAATTTTGTTTTCTCGCGCCAATCGCGGGCGAAGGCCTCAGTGGTGAGGTCTGGGTGGTCGACGGTCCATTTACGCTCGCGGATTAGCAGCATACGTGCGTCGGCGATGGCTTCGTCGAGCTGGGTGCGGAGCTTTTCATCCATCAGCTCTATTTGAGCTTTTTTGAGGCGGTCGAAGGCGTCGGGGGCGCGGGGGTTCTTGGTCTTGTCCGGGTGGATTAAGAGGGACTTCTTGCGGTAGGTGTTTTTGATGTCGGATTCGGGGACGCCGGGCTGGAGGCCAAGAACGGCATAACTGGGAGGGGTTAGACTAAGTTGTGTCCAGTCGGGCTTCCGCTCCTTGGAGGACTCTTGGACGGAGAGGCCGGGAAAGGGCGTTGTGAGAACTCACGCGTCAAGCCTGAAGGCTTTGAGTATACGGTCAATTTCCGCATCCTATGGCGAAGAGATACGGTCTACGGTCAGCACAGTCGATTGGTATATGCAATAGCCGCCGTGCAGCGGGAACAAGAATTCCTTCCCTACCTTATTAAACTCTGAGGCTTCCCTCTCAAGCTCAGCGAGCGCTTCTAGCCCTTCCTCATCCTCAGCCATGGTAAGAATGAGGTTCACGAAAAGTGGTGATGGGGGACTGATGGGAACCAACCCGCCAGTCGGTGATCGGGTCTGCAGCTCGCTTATGTGCCACAGCCAACGACTTCCTATGGGTCTTGAACTCATGCGTATTACTAATTTTCGTTTTTTTTCTTTCCCTTGCTCTCTTACCTACAGAGTATTGATGCATCATTTATAGAGGATCGTGAGAGAGGGATTTGGTCCGGTGGGCGGGCCTCCGTGCGTCCTCTCCAAGATTGATGTTACGGTATGCGCAACCCCTCAAAAGTCAATGTCAACCGCCGTCTGCTTCCCCTCTCCCTGTTGTACCTCTGTATCTCCCTCGACAGGGGGCAGACTGAACGCCTTAATTGCAAATTTCCTCCTGCTAACCGTAAATGCAAGATCCTCACCCAGTCCGCTCGCTGCTCCACCTCCTCCTCCACCCTTCTCATGGAAAATGGGCAGTCGATGTATCTTCACCAAGCCCTGTGGCTGATCTTCCTGCGCTGTCGCGGCGCCAGATGTGGTTGTTGTTGATGAAGAGCCATCCATGAGGTGTGGGAAGGGTGTGAGTTCAATCGCCCCGTCGCTGAGAAGTTCAACCCAGCGTATCAGCCCAGTATCCCTGGGAAAGAGCTCTAGCGGAAGGGTAATCATCGCCGTGAGCTGAGCGGGGTATCTTCGTAGGAGACCGCGCAGGGCGTGGAAGAACCGGAGGAGGTATTGAGGCTGGCTGGCATGGCTAGGGTATATGGCTGGAGAGAGGAGTGTGGGAATGACGAGGCGGTGAATGGTGTCAGGAGGTGAATTTACAAGGTGAGTTGTAAGAGCTTGTATAATACTTGTGAATGGGGATGTTCGAGGGTCGGGATTGGTTCCTGGATGCGGTACGGGAAGGAAAGAGAGCGGCCATCGCGAGGAGACATCGAGGCGTTTTGTCAGGTCAAATTTGTGGCAGAACGCCGTTGGTTGTTGCGCGGGAGCACCGTCGGCAGGAGGTGTTGAGGGTGTTGATCCCGCAGGAGCTCGACTGGGAGCGGGTGGTGGAGCTGTAAAGGTTAGCTATCTATGCAAAGCCTCGTGGCCAAACAGTACACCATCCTCTGGAGCCTCCGAGTTTAGGCCAAGTTTCAGATTGAGCCTTATATACAGAAAGAGCACAAGGTGGAGGCCCACCTCTACTCCCCGCTACACTTCCAAATTCCCCCAACCGCTCATACCGCCATGCGATCTTCATTCTCTCACTCCTTCCTTTCCCAGCCCCTTCCGGTTCCTCGTCCCCCGCAACCCCAATAAGCCCAGGGAGCTCTCTACCCCATAGCTCCCCGACGCCCACAAAGTGCACGCGGTGGCCCTGTACGATGCCCTCCGCAGCGTAGTAACGTAGTAGAGCGCCACCAAAGTCAGTCGTGCCACTTTCTTCGATCAGGATAGAGGTGCCAAGCGCGAGTCCAGCATGCCCTGCGAGAAGAGCGTCGAGGGATGGGGTGCCGGTCGAGGTTGTGGATCTACCGTCGATGGGGGAGGGCCGAGTGCCAGGAGGTGGGGGTCTGCTTTGCGGTGACGATTGGGGTGTCCTGGAGGATAAAGAGAGGCCCACGTTCCGCTTGCGGAATGACATTTCTGCCGATCGCGATGCTTTCGCTGGAGGTTTGATGTTTGGGGAAAAACCAACAAGGGAGACGAGCTCTCCCGCACCCCCGCACATTGTTGTCCTGCGACGCGAACTTCCATTGAACGTCGCCTTCGGCATCCCTCTTCACACAACTGCACCATCTACTCCTACCTAACTATCGTCTGACTTTGAGGCACTCTCCCGCCATGTCTGCCGACGCCCAACTCTTCGATGACACTTTCAATATCACAGCGATCGACTCGAACAAGTACGACCGAGTATCACGCCTCAGCGGCATCTCAACTGGCAATGACATTGTCATGACCTGCGACGTCAACACGGAGCTCTACCCCTGCAGTATCGGCGATACTATACAGCTGGTCCTAGCATCGACTCTCTCGTTGGATGGCACCAAGGACGATGGCAAGGGCTGGCGGGCCCCGAATAGCGGTGAGACAAGTCTGGCGGATATCTTTGACTACGTCTGCCACGGGAAGATATATCGCTTCGAGGAAGGCGAGGGTGAGAGCATGTAAGGGCCACCGCCCAATTTCACCACCTTGGTGGGTGAGAGATGAAGCGTTATAATTGCGAGACTAACTGGTGTTATGCGGATTGCAGAAAAGTGTATATCTCTTTCGGTGGGCTGCTGCTATTTATGCAAGGCCCATATAAGAAGCTCACACCGTTGCGGATGGATTACGTCTATCTATTGATGAAGAAATGACGGAAACAAGCTCGCTCGGAGGTTCGTGCCTGGAAGAACAGAGGAATCACAACAGGGGAAGCATAGGGAGTTGCCAGGTTTTCCGGAGCGGTGCCATACGCTGGCTGAAGCATTTTTGGTGCAAAGCCACGAGCCATTTCTACTCTGTTGTATAACATCCACATACCTTAGAGGGTCCACTATCTGCGGCGTTTTCGGGATCGGGAGAAAATGTAATTATAGCGTCGCAAAATCGAAGTGGCGATGCAGCCTGGTGGTAATCTCAATGTATGACTCCTCATTCTCCGGCGTAATGATGCCATGCCTTACAAAGAAGTCCTATCCCCAACATCAGCATACGCAGCATATGCAGCGTCCGAAGCATCTTGCATATCTAGGAAACTTACCAACAGCACGAATGCGCAATTTGGCTTGAATTGACCTTTCTTCAACGCCTCCGCCAAATCCTCTAGACCCCATAGGTAAAACTCCTCCACCTCATTATCGCATGGCTTAGGCACTACGACCTCGTTCAATTCAAGATCGTACGCGTATTGGCACTCTGGCTGCAGCAGCCCAGTCTCACCGCCTGCCCTAGCATCCCTTACATAAAAATATGTAACTGTCCCTACACATTTGGCTTGTTTCCTCACTAACTCAGCGGGCAGCGAAGCTTCCTCCTCTGCCTCACGTATCAGGGCTTCAAGAGGCTGTTCACCTGAGGTGAGTCCCCCCGCTACAGTGTTGTCCAGAAGCCCGCCGAACGTTTGCTTGTTGTACGCTCGTCGAGGAACCCATATCTTCATTCCAAGGCTTGAACGTACGAATGCCGTCATGTGAACGCCGTACGTGAGCACGCCGAACAAGCAGCACGCAGACCGTTCAATATTGAATGCTAGCTCCCCCGGAGGTGCGTACACGGCGTAGAGCTCATTTCTCCATCCTCTGAGAACCTCAAATACGTCGTTTTCCCGCCAACTTTGGACCGTTTTTCCTATGGCCAGGGAAGCCTCCCCCTTTAAACTAGCCGTTTTCTCCTGGTCGTTAATAGCCCAAAGGGTGTTGCATTCGTCCAGGAGTCGGATCGCTTCGACTACTGATGGAATGAGGTAGCCTACAGTGTGACCTTTATGGACAAACATGTAGTACGAAGCAATGCGCACCGAATACTCCTTCGAGTTCGGGTATGGGAAGCTAGGCGGGCGGGGAGTTAGTAATTTGGCTTACATGAAGCCGACAAGAAGCCTGGTTTCTTACACATCGCAGTCATTGACAAGGTCGAGGTACGACTTCATAGGGCTGTTTGTCTCTAGGTTGGCCAAGGGAGAGTGCTGCATGTTTCTTTTTTCTTTTTCTTTTTTTTTTTTTTTTAATTTTAAAAGAAAAAAAAAGAAAAGAAAAGAAGCGTTGTGTGTGTTGGTTTAGCTCTGCTTACAGAGTACATCTACTCTACTCCATACATCTACAAGTTGGAGTTGGATGGTGAAGCGGGGTATCACGTGCTATGGACCCACAGCTTACTAAGGTGGTGGTGGGTCGAATGACGGGTGACCGCTTCAACAATCGCAACGTAAAATATCGAGGAGGTCGAGGTCCGGAGCCCGCCAATGTAGTCTGCTTACCCTTTGGCTGCATAATGACTGTTCTGTTGCATTATGCTGCGGTTTAGGATAGTGTTTCGATTTTAATCTATCTGATAATTGGCAGCTTTTAGGCAACATCCAACGTGATTCGCCGGGTCAGCCACGGGAAAAACAACAGGACAGCGTCGCCACAAGCAACGTCTCATATTGGCTCTCCTCCAACCGTATGTAGGTAAAAGCAACGGCTTACTAGCACCCGGTCCTAATCTTAAACGAAACTGAAGGAGGCTTGAATGTGGGCCCTGATGTTTGCTTATTCACCACGCGATTCCCCTGCTGCCACTATTGGCTCCTCAAACCCCACAAAAAAAGCGCAACCGAGCTCCTATGGCAAGATAACAGTGCAAGAAACGGCATGCCGTGAAGTTGGGATGAAGGATTCCTTAGGCATCAGCTGCACGATGCTGCCTCGGATTCGTGGGGCATGGGAATATGTGATGGACGGGTAGCGGAAGCGGAAGGTCAAAGCATTGTACTCCGTAGTAGTAGTAAGACGAAGGGATGCCGAATGTTGTCCCCAGATTTCCCCTGGCCGACCTGTGCTGCACTGCGCCTAACCAGCCTCGAAACCCCTAATTGCGGCGCATCACAGGCAAGAGAATGCTTATGAAATGGATTGATCACAGGGCAGCGACCCTTGTGTGACGCCCCGGATCCAACGCAGCGAGCGGGCGTGAGAAAAACGCCCTGTCCGAGGAGAAGCGAATGCCCCTGGACAAACTCTGGGGATTCCCCGGCACTGCTGGAGACGCACATGGCCAGCTTGGTGGTGCATGGGGAGCCTTGGGTTGGTTCTGGAAGGGCGTCTCCAGAGGCCAAAAGGCGGAAGTATGGGGTGTGCGAGCACGGAGACGTGGGGCAGCAGTGGGAGTCCCGCCCAGCCGTGTGACGAGCAGGCGGCGATGGGCCAATGGGGAGAGTAAACGGCAGGGACGGCCTCGTTGCAATCCTCCCTCAGGCGCGAGAGATGGAGTTCCAGCTCCTGTGATATCGCGCATACTTGCACCGTACTGGCAGCAGTGCTTCGTGCGGGTGTGATCCATGCCACGATCCTTCTTCGCCTCTGCCCAGCACGATGGCCCCGCGCGGCCAATCTTGCATCGCGTTGGAGCTGGCACTGTGGCACACACGACACACTGAGCAGCAGCTTGTTTTCCAACGGGCAGCTGTTAAAGAAAGAGCCTGGGTACCAACAAGGCCTTGCATGCTCCGGCTATTATTGTCTGCGGCGACTGCACAAGTACGTAGGCGTAGTAAGAGGTTATAAAGCTACTGGACACCGAGGTCGACCGGCCGCATGGCATGCATCGCGTCGACCCGAGCGTTTGGCTGATGCCCAGAACCCCCCCGACTGTTTTGGGATGGCCGATAAGGGCCAGATCCCTGAGAAGGCACCACGGAGAACAGAGTGCCATCGTACTGTGCACATACTGGGACGCTGCTGTCTGTACTGGGTAGTAAACGCTCCCGCGAGCCGGACGCCTGCCCTCCTGCACTCCCGCACTGCTGCAACTCCTGCTCCGCAGCAGCATTTGGTATTTGGGGATGCAGGCGCTGGCTGCAATTGGGCACAGCCGCTGGTTGGGGAGGCTTGGGCCAAGCTTGGGCTAACCCCCACCTTTAATTTTCACGTCCACCCTCTCGCGTGTCATTACTCCGTAATGGCGTTATCTTGCCCTAGCTTTATCAGACTTTTTGACAGGACATAGATTAATTGTTCCGAAAGTGCAGCGACACTCCGCGTTCCAGGCTACGTATTGGTATGGGAGTATGGAGTCTAGGTCCCGGTCTCCTGGTTTCCTACCAGCCTGCGCACTAGCACCTACTATAGTGCGCCTAGCAGGAACTGGATCGCGAATTGGGTAATTGGGTATTGCGTGTGTGCAATTGATGATTGTGTGTGTTGACCAGCGTCGACTTTATCCTTCGACTCGTGCGTGCATAATCCAAGTGCATATTAGCCAGTTTTATTATAACGGCCATGTGTGGACTCTGATTTCTCGGTGCGCTTAGTAGCACGCCGCCCACCATCATCACCACCACCACCACCACCACCCTTGCTTGCAGTTGCAGTTGCTGTATACATAGTACACACATACACCCATGTAGTACCTTGTCTCTCCCGGCTTTCGGGTCGCGGGTTTTGCTTTTGTCTCAAGACAACCCCTTCCCCATTCCTGTTGATCCGGCTGGCCAAAGCCGGCGTCGCGAGTCACTCCAGGAGAGTTTATCCGTCAACAGACACACACACCCTCTCTTCTGGGCCATATCCCGCAGCATGTGGAAAACAGTGCTCCTTTCGATCCTCCATCCTCCGCTGTGGCCGGGCAGTGCCCTGGCTCCCATGCCCGCGCGCGGAGCCAGCATGGGTCTCCAGCACAGTCATCACAGCCAGCCTGGGCAAACCCTTGCATTGATTCATTCAATCGGAAGTGCGTGTTTATAGCCTTGTGAAGAAATTTTTTGTGCTAGAATTTGCTTTTTCGATTTGATCCGGCTGGGTCATTATGTTATCTCTGCGTCTTTAGCCGTACCCCAACATGCTTTGGCGAACGGCGTGAACCCGTCTAAGCAGCTGTCTGTCACGTCAGGCCCGATCTCTCTGTCTCCAGCTAGGGAGAGATAGAATACCCGCCACGCGGTTCACTTCCCCAGTCGCTAAAAAATAAGAGCCCATTCTGAACTGAGTGATGTATGAAAACAAGCAGCCCGCCGCACACTTCCGAGTTTCATCCTTTGTGATAGGGCGCCCGCGGCTGCTTCCCATTCTAGTCAGTCAAAGGGCCTGACACCCCGCTGCAAACAACTCTCCCTTCAGCTTGGAAGCCCTCTTTACCCCCGCAGAGCAGTAGTCAAACGAGAACACTCGAGGTCAAACGGGCTATGATGTCTTCGGGGTGAGCCAGACTCTTTCTCCTCCAGCCTCGAATCCCCCTTCGCACAGTCGCGCGATTTCGTTAGAATCACCGTGTCCCTCAACTGACAGTAGCCATTTCTCATAGATCGCTCAAGGAGGTCGTCAGAGCTCTCATCCTTGCCTTGTCGTCTCCAAAGCCACCGCACTCGCTCCCCGAGGAGCTGCAGCAGGTGATTCAACTGTATCTAGATAGGCATCAGAACATTGAGGACAATGAATCGCAGAGACTGCACGACGAGCTCCTTAACCTCTACAACAAACACGTCGCTAAAGACGAGGATAAGCACGCGACCTTCCTGGCTGCCCTCAGGCAATTAAGACCTGCTATTAAGGGAACGGCTCGCCTACTGGAGTGGTGGGACCTACTCGTGCGGCCCACGCTGGACTCTTTTGGCCAGGAGAAGGCCGTGGTTTCCGATGCTGGGGCTATTTTGTTAAGTGTGCTGGTGTATGACGAGGATGAAGACGAGGATGGGGAAAAGGCACGAGCTTCAGCCCTATTTACAGGGAAGCTGCTTGAGGTGTACCTGGATAAAACCAGGCTTTTGACAGGCGACGGCCCGAAGGTTCTACCAGAGGACGAGAGGTACAGGTTTGTTTCCAACCACCTGGAATCCTTGCTGGTCTCGTTTGGGAGAAAGAGGCCAAAGGTAAGCGGTGTCACATAGAGTTCTACGTCGCACCCAGACTAACACTACTATAGGACTTCCTAACCGCCATCGACGCTCTAGTGGTAGAGAGAGAGTACCGCTCGCAGGCTTTGAGCCTGTTGGGCACTTTCGTACGCTTTCAACCCCCCCATCTACACCAGGTGCTCCAAACACCATTACTAGAACACCTTCTCAAATGCCTCATGGTTGATACGTCAACAACGGTCCTATCCCTAGCTCTCACGACACTAGTGATGTTCTTACCCCATATTCCAAACTCGCTCGTTCCTTACCTTCCACGCCTGTTTATCGTTTACAGCCGCATTCTGTGCTGGGACAGATACAGTCCTGCTAGGTCTGCTGAGGGGAAAGAGGCGGACGTGTCAGTCCTGAAGTCGAAGTCTATTTCAGGCCCTACGTGGGGGAAACTGGACTACTCGTTTGACAGTACCGAGTCCACAATTCCGGAATTAGTCCACTATTTTACGTTTTTGTATGGATTGTACCCACTGAACTTCATGAGCTACATACGGAAGCCATACAAATACCTACAGAATGCAAGATTCCCGGGTACCGACGAGGCTGACCTTGACGAGGCGGCCATCCGCCATCGAACAGAGCAATTTCGACAAATACATCTTCTGCATCCAAACTTTTATAACATGACGGCGGAGTCCGAGCTGACGGACTTGAACCGATGGATGAAGAGTGAGCCCGCGGATGTCGTGGCGGAATGCATGGGGCTTTGCGCAGCTATCCCGTCATGCCTAGATGACCCCGGCCCACCCCCCACTGCCAAGTTACCAGACATACCGGAAGCCTTTGTGCCAACCGAAGACATTCCAATACAGAGTCTACTATCCATGGATGAGGATGGCTTAACTGTGGGCAACGAAGTTAGCCCATCGGGCGAATACCGCCCCCCGACCAATTGGCGCAATACTCAATCAACCCTCGCTGTCTCACACCTCAGTTACGGCGCACCCGAACACCTACACCTCCTGAGGAAGTCATCACAGCATAGCAACAGCCACCACTCGTCACGATCGAATGGGACTCAATCGAGGAAGGAGTCCCCCGCTTTCAAAGCCCGAGATAATTCACTGGACAGCCCCACTCTTCCCGCCCATCTGATCGGCTCAAACACCGAGGCGAAATTGCAAGATATGCTCCACACCCAAGAGTCGCTGCGTAGCAGCGTCCACCAGTCGCTCCCAAATGAAAGCGTCAACTCACTCAATCCACAGGAAGCTCCGTCGCCAGGACTCGACGCTTACATTAATTCTCTTGCTCAAAGCACTGTTGCACGGTCACCTGCTATCAGACCTGCATCGTCAGACTCACAGGGAAATATTGCCTTCCTACAACGGGAGGTAATGCTTCTCAGGAACGACCTTAACTTTGAGCGTTACCTCAAGCAACAACATATCTCTCATATTGGCCAACTGCAACGAAAACACATCAGAGAAGCTACGGTTGAAGCCGAGACGCAGAATCTCATAAACACGAACCGGGCTCTGAAACTGAGGCTGGAAGAGTCCAAACTCTCCTACGCTAAACTGAGGAAGGAGACAATTGTTAGCAAGAACCATGCAAAGAAGTGGGAAGCGGAATTAAACGCAAGGATCAGAACCCTCCGCGATGAGCAGAAGCAATGGAGAGCGGAGGAAGAATCTGTCCGTCGGGAGCTACGGAGTGCTCGGCAAGAGTGCGACCACCTGAGGAGGCTAGTTGTGGAGAGTGAAGCAAAAGAGCTGCTCTCCAAACAGAAACTTCAGTCACTCGACTCTAACCTTGCTGCCCTAGATCAGTTGCGAAATGAAGTCGAGAGGCTGAGCGCAAGACTGAGGGACTATGAAGCACAAGAAGAGGAGTACGAGATGGCTAAACAAAATGAAGAGAATGTGATTACGCAACTGGAAACGATGAGGATTAAAATGAGGAGCCGCGAAGGCGAGCGGGAGAAGATGAAGAGGTCTTATGAACAAAGGATTAGTGAGCTGGAGTCGCGTGTGCAAATTACGGGTAACCCTCTGCCCAGCTCGCCTTCACCCGGATTCCAGTCTATGCTCGATTCAGCCCTTGCTGCAAGCCATTCCCGCTTTGCGCATCTAAAGAAGGCTCACAATCACCTTCTTGGTCGCTACACAGAACTGGAGATGAAGTTGATCGAGCTGCAAGCTTCCAGCGAGATAACGAGCAACCCAGGAAACAATGGCCGAACTCGAGTCAACTTCAGAGACGATATTCACCCACTAGAACGAGATGATACAAACACTGACTCCCGGCGGCGGCAACACGCCCTCTCGGATCCCCTCGCCTTACCCGATGAATACAACCCCAGAGGCCATTTTTCTTCCGCGACTGGCAATATTAGCTCCAGTTATCCAAACGCCCCGACAAACATGCGGCCGAACACGCCAAAACACCAAAAATATACCATTTCCAACAATGGCAGCCCAGTCACCGAACGTAATACGCCTTTCGAGGCTTCCCTCGCGCCCACCCCGTCTTGGAAGACCCAACAGTCGGTCCCCGATAGCCTTCTATCTAGCAATGACAACGGGAGTGTCCATAGTGCAGAAGATACAAAAAATTCTAAGCCAAAGATTAAGCCAACCTCCGAGGTCAGGGTTTATGGCCGAGGTACGTGGACCCTTTCCTACCCTTCAAACCATGTGCTTGATATAAAACCAATGCTAATTTTCATTTCCTTACAGGTGGTGTTCAAAATATCGGCAAGAAAGACAAAAAAGAGAAGAAGGTGTCCAAGTCGGGTGGTACATTGTCCAGCTTTCGAGCGATCATTTAGGAGGTCAAGGGAAGGCATTAGAATTCCCTTAATCTCACTCCTCTCCTGAGGCCAGCTCTGGTTTTCCACGATAACAGTTACTGTTTCCAGTTGAAAAATTTTTATATATCCCCTTGGTCTTGTGGTAGCAGGCGGTCGTCCTGCGGCAAAGAAAAGAGAAGGAAAAGGAAAAAAAAAAAAAGATCTCTTGTGTATCTCTACGCTATGAATTAGGATTGTAGGACTGTGGGATTGAGGGGCTGAGGAGCTGGCTTTGCCAATTGTTTTGGTGTTTGTGGGTTATTGGAGAAAGGGGTTTCAAACATCTGGCGCAAGCGGAGGGTTTATAACTGGGGGTGTTGTATATGTATGTATGTTACATGCATATGGTTTTTCATTATAGTTTCCAAGACACGGTCTTTTAGCATAGTATCTTTTTACAATTGAACCTCTATCGCAGGAGGTAAAGGAAATATGTGTATGTATGTCCGTATATGTACAGCCACCTCCCATAAGTCTCTGGGCATTTTGCTTCTTCAGCGAATATGAGGTGTCCCGGAGACTTATAGAAGGTAGCTGTACACTATCGCCTCCCCTTACCGACGTAAAGTGAACGTAGAAATTCGATAGAAACCGCCCCCCATATTGTGTTGTCACACGAGAGGTGTATGTCTATCCACTTCAACAGGCTCTCCCACATCCTCCCACTTCAATTGCCGCCGCCCATCCCCATCCAGTATCCGCTGTGCCTGCGCAGCAATCGACCCTCTCTCGGTCGACGGCGTCGAGTCTTTTGTCCTCCTTGCCTCAGCAAGTTTCTCCTGTGCTTCCGCAACGGCATCGAACGACTCTTTGTCCCATCTGCAGGTAATCAAAGCAATATTAGCCAGTATATTTATATAAAACATGTATAATACAGAGATGAACGAAAGAAAAGGAGAAACTTACGCAGAGAAGTCATCAGGCTCCTCCGGCCATACAAACGGCTTATCCATCTCCACCGTCATCTTCTTGATAGCCCGCGGCCTAAACCACCGCCGGTACGCAGGTCTCTTTGCATTAGGCTTGTCCTGGCGCACACGCTGCTGCTGGATGAAGGAGCGGACAGAGCGGACGTGGATGCCATAGGCATTGTAGAGGTAGTCTTTTATGTCGAGTTTATTGAGGTTCAGTGGCACAATGAAGGAGGCGTAGGTTGGAGGGAGGAAGGGGGTTCGGAGGAGCGTGAGCGTGAAGTTGGGGCTGAGAGAGAGACATGAGCAGGCACAGCTGTGTTCGGGTGGGCTGTCGCAAAACCTACAGAAAGACCTTCTTCTTCCCCAGCCGAATCGGCGCTTGTATTGCTGCTGTGGCCATTCTTTACTATCCAGTATCGATCAAAATACCTCGCCGATTTCTGTCAGGTCGGTTCACATGAATTAGCCGATTAGCTCCAACATTGGCTTTCTCATGACTAATAAACTAACCGCGACAGACGCCTCTCCCCCCAAAAAGAACGAACCTCTTCTACTGGGGGGGGGACCAGCCCTAACAAGTGAACCCTACCCGCACGCTCCCCCCCCCTCTCTTTCTCTCTCTCTCTCTCCCTCCCTCCTCCTCCCTCTCTCCAGGTTCCATGACGCTCACTCGAGGACCCGGTATCCAGGCATCATCACACTTCTGGCTGGACAAAGAAGTTATCGATAGCACACTTCCAACGGGGCAACTTTATTAACTTATTATTACTATTATTTCCCTTATCTTATTGTATACATATATATATATATATCCCCTCTCCCCACCGCCACCACCAACAGCAAAAAAAATGCCAGACGAGACTCCAGAGGTGGCGGCTGGTGCGCCGCGAGTGTCCTCCTCCTCGTCGTCTTCATTGTCGTCGCCACCCAACGATCCGGCCCCAAACATGCCGAATAGGCCACCGTCTAACGGCCCTTCTTCGGTGTTGTTGACGAATGGCGTTGGGATGGTGAATGGATACTCGCCGTCTCCGCCGCCGCCAGTGCCTTCTCCTCCCCCGGCTGCCGGCGGTAACGCAATTACGCAGCTTGTACCGCCTATTAATTTTGCCTGTGTGAGTCCTGTCCTGCTCATCTTATCAACTGGTACATATATGTATGTCGATGCGTATATTTTACCTCGCGAAATGGCGTAGTAGTAACGAGAAGCGCAATATATATATCATCAGGTCGAGGAAGGGCTGTTCCGGTCTGGACAACCATCGTCGATAAATTTACGGTTTTTGTCCGAGTTGAATCTGAAAACTATTGTCTGGCTGGGTTTGTATTGCTTCTCTCCCCCTCCTGTCGTTTGTTTTGCGCGATTATGCCGTTGCGGTCCACAGTACTAAAGTCAAGGACTCTCCCCCTTCTAGCCGTGGAAGAGCCAAATGAGAGCCTACTAGCTTTTGCGGACGACAGCGAATTGACTATCCATCATCTAGGGATAGCAGAAGGTTTGTATGGCATCGCTGGGGCTTTCCGCTCTCGGCACTTTCGGTGATGACCCTAAACCCACTTGCTGCTACAGGTGGAAACCCATGGGATCCCTTGACCGAGCAATGCGTGATTGATGCTCTCCACCACATCGTTGACTCGAGGAACTACCCTCTCTTAATCAGCTGTGGAATGGGGAGACATCGGACTGGAACGGTTGTTGGTTGCTTGAGGCGACTACAGCGGTGGGTTCACCTGGCCCGTTCGGGAGGGTTCATAGAACTTGCACTGATACTCTGAACCTCTAGCTGGAACTTGGCATCGTAAGTACCAGCATCAGTTTCTTGTTGGGTAGTAGACGTGATTGTAAACGCCGCGGTGACAGAGCGCTCGAGGAATATCGCCGATTCACTGGTTCGAGACGGTCAAGGGTTGTTAATGAGCTGCACATCGAGGCCTTCCAAAGAGATTCAGTTTTCCTCCCCCCCGCTGGTATACGGCCGCCGTGGCTCGAAGGCGTTTAAACTTCATTTTCTTAAGGGTCCCGTTTCCTGGCTGGGGGCCCTGGTTGATGTTAGGTGTCAGGAGTTTCTAGGGAAGGAGGCCCTCACTGTTGTCGCCAAAGTCTGCGCTTTATTTACGGGGAGATTTAAGCTTCTAATTGATCTAGTCTATCAGATGCGCCCACCATATCCCAGAGGTACTTAAATGCACGATGACTAATCGTTCGAAAGACCGAGAAACCAAGACCGCCGACGAAACTCCCTATCCTCTATGCAAAGATAGACCAATCTTTCCGTTTTATACTCACGGGGCTACCTATGGTTTAAGGATTTTGCTTCTTCTTTCCTTCTCTCAGGTCTAGCTTCTCTTTGGCGTAGCCTATTCCCTTCCCAAGCGCTCTTCCTTATCTTCCACTAATTCATATGCCGGCCGGAAATGCAGCTCCTCTTTACCCAAGACTCCTGCTGTAGTCTTATCCAACAG
This sequence comes from Geoglossum cookeanum, assembly GCA_021527025.2. NCBI lineage: Eukaryota > Fungi > Ascomycota > Geoglossomycetes > Geoglossales > Geoglossaceae > Geoglossum > Geoglossum cookeanum. Next base: position 67,851 of record JAJDFF020000115.1, read on the forward strand.
TGCCGGGTTAGGATGCGTGTCCGTTGTCCCACCAAGTGATGTATAACCATCGTTGTAGAGATTACAGTAGGGGATCTCTAAGTGCCGTATGAACTATCGACCCATAACGCCAGTTCCCTCACAGATCAGCATACCCCGATATCTTTACTATTCAGTAGCAAACCCATAGAGTTCCTCTCTTTCCCATATACAGACATGCGCATCTAAAAGCGAATCCCGAAAAAAAAGGGGGGGAGACTCACTGCCCAAATATCCGCATAATGCCAATCAATAACCGGATGCACTCTCATAAACCCCGGCCACCCATGGTCCGTCTCATTAAAAAACCCCAAACCCCCTCCATGTGGATCCGTCCTTCTCGTCCCCACCAAAATCGCCTTCACCCTCGGCCGCTCCCTAAGATACATCTCAAACGCCAGTTTCATAGACACAGTATAGCGCGCCAGCTCCAGCGCATAGGCACGCACACTATACTCAACAAAGCGGTCGACGTCAGGAAAAGGGTGGGGGGAGACAATGTAGACAGACTGGAGAGTGTGGGGGAGGGGTGCGGGCTGGGACAACAGAGGGTTTTGGGAGTATCTGTGCAGGGCGGCGAGGTAGAGGACTAGGAGGACCAGACAGTCTTTCCCGCCGTTGTAGGATATCGAGAGTCCGTCTACGCTGGGGTTCGCGGGTCAGCGCCTTACTGGCGTACGCACATCCACCGAGGGGGTGTATACCTATACCGGGCTAACGCCTCCTCGAGCACTCCGAGGGATATCCGAGTCTGCTTCTGGACGTTTCGGAGACGCTCCGTCGGGGGCTCGGCGGAGAGGAACGCCGTGATGCGACTGTTGAGGGCTGCGCACACGGTACGGAGGGGTTGTTGCGAGCTGTCACTGGTGACTGTCATTGTCGTCGTCGGCGCCGTTGTCGTTGTTATTGTGCCGGTGGTGGTACTAGGTTTCGCCGTGGTAGTCGTGCTCGTGAGCCCGTTGGAAAGTGTTCTTTCGGGCATGGCTCTGTAGCGTAATCGCAGGCAAGTAGAGGCAATGTACAGAGCTCAAGGAGCCATTGAACCGGGAGATCTATATGTGTATGAGAAAGGAGGGAGTGGGGGCACTAGAATGTGTTTTTATGTGCTGTATATTTTTGGTTGTTGGATTTACGTTGTTCGCGCCTTACTACGTGAAATATCCCCGCATGGCCCGAGCGTGGGGGTGGAAAATATTGGGGGATAAGCCCCCGCATGTCTTAGGGCACGGGCAGTGTCACTCATAGGGAAGCCGTATCCCATTACCGGGGACGGGGGTAGACCTTCGCTCCTCTGTAGTTTCTATGGAGGGGATTTAATTGGAATCAGGAGTAGTGATGTATAAATAAATAAATGTGCACTATATACACGAACTACCCGAGCAACCCAGATGCAAGAGCCTCCAGATCCTCGAGCGTCTCGGGTTCCCCAGCGACCTTAATAGTACGACCTCCCCGTTTCTTCACGCGTCCTGTTTCGCTCTCTGAATCATCTTCAAACCATTTCTTGGCTCTCCTTTGGAGCTGTTTCTCAGTCTGCCCTGGTGCAGTGTCCCCGGCATCACCGTCGCTGTCAAGTCTGTCATCGTCTGGAGCACCCAATTCGACACGTACTTCCTCCCCGGCTTCTCTCTCTGCCATCTCACGCGCCTTCCTCTTTTCTTTGCGCTCCCTCTTCTTATTCTTAGCGAGTTGCTTATCCACCATATCAGCCGCTTTGACTCTTTCCCTCTCCTCTTCCACGAATTTGCTACGCTGACTCTCAGCTGGACCCCTCTCCTTAAACTGATCCTCGCCTTCAAGCTCATATACCGCATGCGCATTGCCCTCGTCATCAAAGAGAAGTTTTGTGCCTTTGCCCTTGAATTTCAGTAGCTTCTTCTTCGACTTGAGGAGCTTCTCTCGTCGCTTGGAGTCAATGACAACAGGTTCTTTGCCGATTGCTGTAATAAGCCTAGGCTTCTTCGATACAGAGGCTTCATCACCATATAGCTCTGCACTATCATCTGCATAGCCGTATCTTTTGACCGTCAGGAAGCCTTCATCTTCATCAGCATCTTCAAGGCCATCATCAGCATTAGGGACTTCATCGTCCTCTATCATTTTCTTATAATGATCGGCCAAGACATCCTGGTTCCTCCGTTCAAACATCCGGTCATACTTAGTTCTTACAACATCCTTTTTCGACTTCCTTCCTTCCACGCTACCTTCATCTTCTGATGACGACTGTATGTTTCTTGGCGCATTTTTTAATTTCTTCACACTATCTCCCTTCAGAAATTTGATCTTTGGTGCTCCAGGGAGACCCAGACTTGCCGCAAAATCCTCCAGGGGTAAGTCTTTGATCCGAAAGATTTCCTTGTCCTTTTGCACGTACACGGACCGCACATAACTCACAAACGCCTTTTGGCCAATGTATTTCAACTCTGGGTCCTTGAAACACATATTCTGTAACTGGTTCTTGATGCTTTGTTGCTTCTTCTGCCGCACATTGATTCTCTCGATAGGCACTTTTTTTTGCGCCAAACGCTTGAGCATACCCTCCTCCTCAGCGGGATCCAGAAAGAGCACCGCTCGTCCGTTGCGCTCGAAGCGAGCGGTACGACCAACACGGTGGATATACGTCTCCGCATCCTCGGGACAGTCCAGTTGAATGACCCAGTCGACTGCTGGGAAGTCGAGCCCCCGAGCAACAACATCAGTTGCGAAAAGGCAAGAGTATTTTGCACCTGAGAATTTGGTCGTAACATCAAGCCGTGCTGTTTGCTTCTGCTTACCGTGGAGGTGGAGAAGTGGTATGCCGGGCTGGAGATGACAGAAGCTCTCGTAGACAAAACGGACTTGCTTGCCTGACGAAAGAAACACAAGAATTTTAGATTTAATGTTGCTTCTAAGGAAGCTATACAGCGTATCCAACTTCTCCGGTAAAGAAGTGATCACGTAATGCTGCTGCAAGGTCGATGGTGTAGAGCTAGATGCTGTCTCATGGACAGCGACATACTCCGGATCCCGCAGACTCAATCTCGCCAGATCAGACACCTTCTTCGTCTGCGTAGCACTAAAAAGTAATGTCTGCCGTTCCTTCGGTAGGTGTTCGACAATAGCATCGACAGTCGATTGAAATCCCATATCCATAATTCGGTCTGCTTCGTCAAGGACTAGCATTTGCAGGTTATTCACATCGAAGGAGGCAGTCTGATCCATATGTTGTAGCATCCGTCCTGGCGTACACACCAAGATATTCATCCTACCCAGCCTCTCCTGCTCTTCCCGCAGGCTTTTACCCCCAATCACCAACCCCGCTGCAAAAGCATGGTATCGCCCTATCTTCCGCAAGACATCAAAAATTTGGATGGCCAATTCACGTGTGGGGGAAATGATGAGCGCCCCCAAGCCGTCCATGCTCGTCCATCTCTTGCGAAATAGGTTCTCTAGCACTGGGACGAGGAACGCCAGGGTCTTCCCACTTCCGGTCTTCGCCGCCCCGAGGCAGTCTGTACCTTTGAGCGCAAGAGGGGTGGCTTTGGCTTGGATATCAGTCAATGCCTTGAAGTGGGATGCTTCAAGCCCCGAAGCAGTCGGTTGGGAGAGCGGTAAATCGGCGAAATTTTTGATATCTGCTTCCCTTGGGTTCTGCAGAGCACAAGTTAGTCAAGGAACATGTCAGTAGTTGCATGCTGGAACTACACACAAACTCAGCAACCCGCTGCTCGAGAGCCACAGGATCCTCCGCATCTCGTTTCCTCTTCAATGTCTGCTGGGGATTTTTTTGCCTTCCTGGCCTTGCATGGCCATCGGGTTTCGAGACCATATTTCACTGCTGACTCGCAGGAGTTGTGCTGAAATTCCGAGACTTTTATTTTCCATCGATTGATTACGGGTGGCGGTACGGCCCAGTCGCGCACGCCACGGTATTTCGCCAAACTCCACCTGCACGCCATCTACCTTCAACTCACCAGAAAATGTCTGCCGCAGCTTGAACATCATAGCAAAGGTTCGTACCTACTCTCAGGGAGTCTGCCTTACCTCACCACCTCTGCTTGTAATGATTACAAACCTATTTAATCTGTCAATCCCCTGATAGGGCGTGGATTCTTCCTGCCTGCAATGAAGCTATCGAATATGCTCTTTATGAATACTCGCAAATTATATCTCTTTCTACATCCTGCCTCTCGATTCGATATTGGTGCAGTTGAATACTAATATATTACAATTCAGGCACAGGAGATAGTTTAGGTTGGCGGAAGCACAATGGCACATCTCATGCCAGGGACCCCAGACCAATTCGCTGGTCAGCCTATCCCAATTTCCTTCATTGGAGGCCGATACTTAATCTTCGATATCAACGCGGCAACATATCTCCGAGCACAGCACCACATTTGTGGCGTGCTAATCGGGAGCATACCTCACCTCCCACAACAAAATGTCTTCCTCGGTATTCCAGTAGAACTCATGCCCGAGGAGGCACGCCTACTGGTGGAGAAAGGTGTTGCCTTTGTCGTTGATGACGTAGTGTGGCATCGCAAAGGGTTGGGGGAGTTCGGAGACCAGGACAAGAAAGCATTTTTGCAGACTTTAGAAACCCGAGGATGGGATGCCGCAAGAGCGGCGGAGCAGAGAGCGATAGAGAGATCGGAGAATGCCTTGAAGAAACGGAGCGTGAAACTAGCTACTTTTGCGGAGGCAAACACACCGTCTGCTAGGGAGGAAGAGATAGACAACGTTGACAAAAACGACAACACAGGCGAATCTCTCTTCACCGCTTCACCGCCACCAGCTCTACCAGCCTCCTTCCCCTCATCAACAATCCCCCGCCGCACAACCACAGCACCCACTGAACCTCATATAATCACCCCCACAACATCCTACCCCCCTCTCCCCCCACCACTACAATCCACCGACCACCTCCCCCCCGTCCCACGGTCCTATCCCCTCTTCGCCCACCTTCATGCCCAAAACTACTTCCTCAGCCCCGGTCTCCGCTTCGGCTGCCAGTACCTTGCTTATCCCGGCGATCCACTTCGTTTCCATAGCCATTTCCTAACTGTGGGTTTCGGCTGGGACGAGGAGTTTAGTTTGCTAGACCTGGTAGCTGGGGGAAGGCTTGGGACGGGCGTCAAGAAGGGGTTTTTGATCGGGGGCTTGCGTCCTGATGCTGAGGTGAAGGGTGGAAGAGAGGAGAAGCGGGTGGGTAATGAGGTGAAGACTTTTTGTATTGAGTGGGGTGGGATGTGAAAATGGGGACGGGGGACCGACTAAATGGACCAACCCAGTTTCGCAATTTGGACCCAGACAGCCTCCTATAAGCTCAACGGCGATCCTCGTGGTTACCTTGGACCTGGGGCAGTACTAGATGTGTCTCGCTAGCACCATAGGTATACAATAGTGCTCATTACACCCACCTTTTGTCGGCTCAGGCTCATCACTAATAACGGTATGTACTCTTGTCCCACCAACCCCTCCAGGCATCCAAACAACCCCCCTAATCAAATTCCTTTCGCACACGCACGCAAGCCACAGCCACTCTGTGCCTTAGCTTGAGGAGCCACGATTTATTAACTTGTTGAAGGACTAGGTGGAGCTTCATACCCCCCATCGTACATGACATTGAACCATTCTCGGGGGGGAAACCCAGTGGAGGCTCTAGGGGTATAGTGGGCGAGGGTTGAATATGGGCATATCTTCTCAACCACTTCTACACCTGGTTCCTGTGCATCAACCTCGTTGGCCGTAAATAATTAGCAATGACATCAATTTTCGTACTACAGATATGGCACACAGATCACGAAGTCAATTCAGTAATCACATCCACAACCTGCACCAAAGCACTATAAAAAAAAAAAGTGAGGAAAATGATATATGCGCTGTAGAGAATCATTCCACTGCCCCCGCAAAAAAGAGAAATCATGAAGTCTTGGCTGGAAAACCCATCCGCCATGTTAGGAAATGGAAAGGAAAAAAAAAAAAAGGGGGGGGGGGGGGACCAAGGAAATCGAAAGAGAACTTTTTAATACAACAATGAAAACCCCCCAGCCCTATACGAACGATAACGAGATTATTGCGAGCGAACCATTAATAGTTTTATAACAACAAAAGGGGAGAAAAGAAAAACGCCCCAACCAACCAACCAACCGCATAACGTACGCACACACACACACACAAGCAAAAAGGGAGTCCCCACCCCTTCCCAACGCCTCCGTAACACCTCGATTTTTTAGATGGATTTTTTCGGGAGAAACACGCTGGAATAAAACCAGTATTTTAGAGGGAAAAAAAAAAAAGGAAGAGATGGAGTTTGTGGGCGTTGTAATATGTATGGCGATGATGATAAGAGACCTCCCACAAGCTGGTGAGAACGCCAGACCTAATCAGAATGCGGCAGCATCGGTGAAACCAGTGGACTCTTCACCCGACTCGGACTCCCAGTACGACTCCTCTTTCCTCCATTACTAGACGAAGGTCCGCTACTTAGTAAACCCCCAGATGATTTCGGACTGGTCAGCGGTGCAAGACGCTCCCTACTTTCCGTGCGAATCACGAGACCACTCCTCTCCATGGCGCTGGAAACGACAATACCCGGTGGACCCAGACCCAATCCCTGACCCTGCGTGACAATGTTATCAAAATACCCGCCAGAGCCCTGCTCGAAATTGGTCTTTAGTCGGGGAGTGGCCCAACCAGAGGAACGGCCTGCACCGAGGCTGCTGTCGCTAGAATCGGAGTGCTCATTTTCTTCATCCACGTAGGCAAGCTCGAACTCGGTTGCGCCATCACCGCTCTCGAGAAGCCGTTCGTAGTTAGTGTTAGTGTTGCCAATGCCGAAGAGCTTTCTTGGTCCCCTAGAGCGGAAGCCGCCAGACCGTTTGAATCTGCCGCCAAAGCGGCGGACTAACCGCGCTCGGCCTTCACGCCCAAGCAGGAGGTAGACAGCGAAGCAGAGGATGAAAAGGAAGAGTAGGAAACCCGGGATACGGCGCGAAGAATTCAAACCGAGGCCGCCCCCGTGCCAGTCAGCATCGTCATCCAGAGGTTCGCCGTCAATACCTGTACTCGAATTGGAAACAGGTTCGTACTTAGAGCCCGCATATTGGAAGTCCGGTGGAATGCCTTTGACATTGCTACCAAAGCCCACAGGCAGGTCCAGACCATCATCTGGGATCTGGCTTGCCGCATAGAGCACCATCTTCCCGAGAGTCCAACTAACTTCTACGTCCGCAATCTTGTCAAATGGTTGAAAGGGAACTACAAAGCCGTTACTCGCGGCTCGTGCAGCCAGTTTCCTTGTAGCATTGTGCCCATGACCTTTACCGCCATCGATCCCGGGTCTCGGAATTCCAATTCCGTCATGCAGCATGTTGATAAGCCAGGAGGATTTGAAACAAACTTCACGCGCAGCCTTTTCGTCGAACTTCTTTCCCCACTTCTTATTTCGCACATCATTCAAGATAGTTTTCCAATCCCGGCTGCAGAAGTTCTCAACGTGGTTCTGATAAGCCTTGAAATCGTACTTCCCGTCATCGTGATCTGCACCGGGGACCCCGTGGATAGTGTGCCAGAACTCAGAAACACCCACAAAATGATTAACTTCGAAATCGATAGCAGGGACGTGTACACCATGCAGTAGGCATGGCGCATCTGTACAAGCAGCCTCCTTGTCCAACAGAGGGTAGGTTCGCGCCAGGCATTCACCAAACCGTCCGGTCCCCAGTAAGTAAGGTTCAGTACCGCCGCCTATCCCCGAACCCGGATCGGCCACTTCGCCTTTTAGAGGAACACTCAACCTAACCGGCAAACAGGGGTCGGGAAGCTCAGTCCTATCGTGACCATACGACTCTATCAAGGCCTTGATATAGCGTTTCCTGGCTTCGTTGACGCCAAATCCCAGCCAAGTTGTCACGAAGACCCGGTACTCCACCGGGTCACCATTAAGCGTTCTCATCCTCAAGAGCTTTAGATCCTCTGCGTGCTTTTTGGCCTCTGTAGCATTGGGTGCAAACGCAATTTGTGCCGATGCGCCTCCCATGTCGAGGAAGCCATAAGTATGGTGGCCTTTTCCGTGGTCATGTTCCTCAGGCGAGTCAAACCCACCGAGTAGATAATTCGCTGCGATCCAGCCGTATAGGCCCTCTGTCTCTCCCGGAATGGCTTGTATATGCAAATTACAGTCGGGTAGGAGGAATTCAGTCGTCGAACGGGCGTAATTGCAGATCTCTGCCAAAAGCGCCTGTCGCTGCGGCCCTGGTAATAATCTCACCCCTGCAGTGGCTAGTAGGAATATCGGCGTGTCTTGGACGGCATCTTTGGGTATGTACTCGAGCGCATGCTCGAAAAGCCCTGCAAGATGATCAGGGCCGACTAGAGAGGGAGTTTCTCCAAAGTTCGAGATTCCTAGATCCAACGAGCGGTCAGCCTCAATTCAACCCCGAACATGCCCTACCCCAGTTGCCCCAGGAGATGACGAACCCGGGCGTATCTTCTTTGTCCAGCTCTTCTTCGTCTTCAGCACCGGAAGGCTTATCAGGTCTTTGTAAGCTGCCTTCTTTCGAGCCTTTACGCTGTCGAGCCATCTGTAAATGTGAAGCCGAGTACCCTATCCCGAGGGAAGTAAGAAACCCCATCGTTAGCCCATCTTGCCCTCCGCAACAGACAATGCCGATAGCACAGTGTAAAATCGTGGGATTAAGCATTACCGACGACCCAGCGTCCAGAATAACCCCGTATCGCCCTGTATTTCGAAGTAACGCGCGTCAGCTCTCGATCGACTCACGCCCGGACATGGCGACAACACAACGTGGGCAAAAAACGTACACTTTCCGCCCATGTATATCGACGCATTCACCGAGTCCGAAGCAGCAATGCAATCTTTGCCGTCTTTATCGCGCACAGTGTATTTTGGGGAGTCCGAAATGGGCTGGGTGAAAGAGGGAGCTTGGCGAGATGGAAGGGGGTTAGGATGGCACCTCAGTAAGCAGCGGCGCAACGGTGGCAGCGGGCGGGAAGGATAACAGTGAGAGTTTGGGGGGAGGGGGGAGGGAAGGGGGCGCAGGCGCAGGATATGATGGCGCGTGGCTTAACGAGTGACTGCGGCTGAAAATATGAAGCAGAGAAATATTAATATTGCAAAGAGAGAGTGTCGGAGAAAAAAGAGAAGAAGAAGGGAGGGTTGGGGCGAGAAAAAAAAGAAAGTTGGAAGAGGGAGGCGGAAGAGAGGAGAGGAAGAGTAGGAGTAGGAAGAGAAGAAGAAGAAGAAGAGGAGGATGAGGAGTTTCTATTATGTACTACTATTACTACTACTACTACTACTACTACTACTACTACTACTACTACTACTACTACTACTACTACTACTGTGCATGTACAGAGAGAGAGTAGAGTACTACTTCTCCGTATCGTATATATATATATGTATATGTAACTTGCCACGGCAGCAGATGGAAAGAAAAAAAAAAGACGATGGATGGTGGCACCTTGTGCTCGCAAGCAGGTACGGTGCGACTCTGTGCCCCCCAAGGTGTGATGATGAGAGAGATACTCTCTGATATGATAATCTCTCTGACACTATTGTTTCCCTCCCTCTGACACAGTCTCTAATACTCTGACACAGTCGCTGATAACTCTGAAACAGACACACACACACTCTCTCTCTCTGTTACTCTGACACGTCTCTGCGACACCGCTCTCTCTCTCACAATAATAATAATAATAATAACCATGCCCTTCCCCGTCTCACCACCAACAATTAATTTACCCCAGCAACGCATAAAACGCACAACGTCCCCCAAACACCCCAAAAAAAAAAAATCTTTCTTTTCAATTTTTTCCAAAGAACCAACCCGCGGCAGTTTTTATTATTTCCCCTTCCCCCCCCCGGACCGAACCCGCGTTTGGCGGCAAGCGGGGACTACAAAAGCGAAAGAAAAAAAAAAAAAAAAAAAAAAAAAAAGTGAACACGCTTGTAACACGTGTTGTGCACACACACACACACACACACATACACACACACACACACACATATATACATACACACACACACATACACATATAATATTATACCATACCATACCATATCATATCATACCACCAAACCTTCAACCTACTTTACTTACTTACTTACTTATGCATATGCAAAGTATATATACACGCGACATAGCATATATAAATAAATAAATAAATAAATAAATAAATAAATAAATAAATAAATAAATAAATAAATAAATAAATAAATAAATAAATAAGCATGCCCCGGTCGGTTTTTTTTTTTTTTTTTTTTTTTTTTTTTTTTTTGGTGTCGGGTTGTGTGTGTGTGTGTATGGGTATTAGTAGGGAGGAGAGGAGAGGAGAGGGCATAGCAATGGGTTTACGTGGAGAATGGTTGTTGGAGAGGGGGGGTATATATTTAATTTAAAAATAAAAAATAAAAAAAAATATATAAAAAAAAAAAAAAGCAAGCGTTATTCAAAAAAAGTGAAAGGTGAAAGGAAAAAAATAAAAAAAATAAAAAAAAAATAAAAAAAAAGAGCTTTTTTTTCCATTATTCATATCGTCAAAGAGGTGTTGTTGGCATGTCTATCGCTAATATACGTATACAACAACCCTACGTACATAACATTCATTCATATACCAGGTCCCTCTTCTCCAACCCCACCACTCCCCCCCAAATGAAAATATACGCACACACACACACACACACCTTCAGCCCAGCCGAAAAAGTCAACAATGACAACAACAACAACAACAACAGAGATAGTAGAAAAGGAACTATGCACTAGCTAAGGTCCTTTCGTTAACTACCCTTACATTTTAATCTTTATCCCTTCCATCATTCCCTTGAATATATCTAAAGAAATAAGATCAAGAGAAAAACACGCAAACACACACACACACACACACACACACTCACACTCACACACGGCAATAAATGGCAAACCAAAAAAAATAAAAAAAAAATAAAAAAAAAGGAAAATAAAAAAGAAAATAAAAAAATCACCGGGACTTCCTTGCTAGAAGGGGGAATGATGTACTTAACTGGGTCATCGTGCGTTGGTCATGTGGTATCGTATCTGTCGTCCTGCGGAAGTTGTTATGGCGCCCGAAATTTTTTCTATGCTGAAGCTTTTTGCGCAATTCCCGTTCTGGTTGAAAGGAAAAAGGAATCTACAGCGGCGCAAATTCCACCACATCCATCGCTGTTGGAAGTCCCATTTTTGCCGCATAGATATCCCTATCCTTCCGCCATCGCTCCTCGTCGAGTTACAACGCTGTAGTTTTTCCCTGATAGCAAACCGAAGCAAACCCGAGTAAATCCGCGCTAGGTTTGAAGCAAAGCGAGATAGCTACTAAACAATGAGTGCCCAATCTACGTGATAGTGACAAGGAGGGAAATATGGTGTATGAGGGGGGGGGGATGTGTGTCTTCCTTTTCGTGCAAAAAGAGAAAGAAGAAGAAAAAAAAATTAATAGAGTAAGAAAGTATCAAAAGATTTGTACAGTGAAGAAAGTATTAGAAAATGAATAGAGTGGGTAATATAAAAACACAGATTGTCCTCACAGATTTCCATGGTGCTGGCCTCCCCAGACAGTTGACAGCCAACTCCCATCGGATCCACTCCAGTCCTCCAAACTGGTCCCGTCGACAAAAGCGGCAACATCGACTCCACCGAATCGCTGATTGAGTTGGTCGAATAATATCTCCTTTTGTTGCTGAGCTTCTGGGTTCCACTGGTGAGGTAAGGCAGGTTGAATTGGTGGGTGTTGCGCCATGTGCGGTCCTGTGGTGGGTGAATATAAGTTCGAATCCTGTACGAACCCAGCTGGGCCCTGGTACTGAGAGTGGGGACCCATGGTGGGGAAGGCGCCGTCAGAGGGTCGGTTGAAGGAAGAGCCGAGACGAGGAGAAGGCGAGCCTTGCGAAGGCGAGAAGGATGGTGGAGCGGTGTTGACGAGAGGCATATAGCCAGGAGTGGGGGACTCGCTGACTTGTTGCGAATGCGGTGAAGAATAGTATTGGGGGTGACCATAACCCTGGTATCCTGGAGTAGGCAGTTTTTGTGAGTAATTACCACTGACACTAGGTCCACCCTGGCCGCTCGTGCCATTGTAGTTCTCCTGATGTTTTGCTGCAGCTGCCACAACACTGTTAATGGCTATCCATCTCTCTCTGCCAGAGGCGGTGCGCTCTGCGTCAGCCCTACCTTCAGCTCCCTCCATTGCCTCGCTCTTGACAGCGACATTAGCTGTACTGCTTCTGCCAGCTTCGCTCTCTGCACGCTCTTCTTCAACGTCAACGTCAGGCATATCTGTATCATCATCGTCTTCCATGCTACCGAATTCCTTCAGTGCTCTTTCAAGAAGCTTGTATACCTCGAGCCCACCACCACCACCTCCCTCGCGAAGTGAAAGATTGGGAGGGATCTCTAAAGATTTATCGCCTCCCGAGGCCGCAACGAGTGCTTTCGTGTTTCGGTGGTAGTCTTTCTTTATTTTGACGTAGTAATTGTGGACTCTCTTGATGGTTCGGAACCAACCGTCCGCCATTTTCAATCGAGGCCTCATCTGGCCAAGTATCTCTACCGCTCTGCTCGCTTCCTGGGCCCCTCTTCCGCTTTCGGGGGAAAGGGAGGTACTACTATTGGCATCTCCCGTTGCAGTCCCTGCTGATCCGGAACTCATGAAGCCGTTTGGATCCATATGTGGGAAATTGATGCAGTATACCCCTATAAAGGCTACAGTGTAAATCGCGAACCCAACTATCGGCGTCTCAACAAGAACTCCCCAGTCATTGCACGAACGAACCAATTCCATGATGTTGCGGGCGGCTTTGAAGCATTCCTTTGCATTCTCATCCCAAAAGCCCGGCGGTATAGTATACTGATCGGGAGGGAAGACGGGAGCATCAACTGGTCCCTCGGGCTTCGAGCAACGAATGGGGACGAACGGAATATATTCGCGGTGGAGTGTGACAAGGCAGAGAAAGTATACCGTGTGCATGAGCGAATACGGCGTTGAAGTTCTTGATGCTGTATGGGCGGAGAGGTTTGCAGGATTAAATGTTAAGTTCCGCGGAAGACTTGCGCCAAAATCAGCAAGGGAAGTCCTCAGTCGAAAAAAAGTCGACTCCGTTTCCCAAGGTGGATATCGCTCATTCCTAAATACGTTAGCCATATGATGTGTAACCTGTTGGAATTCACCGACAGACCTCCTCCCACCAGAACAAGACCACTTGGCTATCCTCCCCCATATCTCGATTATCTTGACGACGCGGCTTTGGACACCTTCATCCTGGCCTACCTCCCATCGTCCCTTCTCATCATCATCTTTTCCTCTCCCCTTTGAATCCTTCTCAGGCTCTCTTGCGCGCCGATTCGAGTCGCGATTTGCATCATGATTACCATCTTGAGCTTGCCCGTTCTTATCGTCTAGAAGGGCGCTGGCCCGTCTTTGCAGCTGGAGGTCTTCCCGACCAGCGACCTCATCACGCTCTTCACCCAATAGCTTTGTCCTAACCCTCTCGCCAAAGAGGAATGCACGCTCGGTGCTAGGCAATTGTACCCTGATATCTTTGATGTCTAACATTTGAGGTCTGTATTTCCCGCTGCTGAGATACCGATCCAAGAGGAAGCAGCTCCAGAAAGTTCGCCGCCGCGTTTCCTGATGGATGAATGCTTCGCTAGGACTTAACGCAGGCTGTCGTGTGTTCTGCCTGTCCGTGGAAATGCCCAATTGCTGTGCTTCTGTAGTCAGTGCGGATGAAAGCGCGAGAGGCTCATCATCAAGGTCTTGCTCAAACTGCAAACCCATCGCCTGCGCCATCCGAGTTGCAATTCCGCCATAAACCCACGATTTGACCCCTCGGCACATACCCCACTCGTAGAGGCTTAGCATAAGGGCAGCTTGTATGCATTCTAGACTGATAAGACCAATGTTTTCGCCTGAAGGCCCGGCAAAGTGGCACCGAAGCGCCTTCGCATAGTACTCTGATGCGGCCAGCGGGTTTGTAGGTCGATTAGGTGACGGGGGAGAATGATAGGCTGCCAGTTCAGGATGAAAGCGGGCAGTAAGAGTCAATAGTCCGAGCAAGACTACTGGCGAAGACGGCCGCTCAGCGCTGGTGCTATTCGAAACAGTTGCCGAGGCATCCGTTGAGGAGCACTGCAGTGCAGCGGTCTTTCTTAGAGGTCTTAGGAAAGTTGGTGGATGTAGGAACGGAAGGTCCGACGAGAAATGAAGTTGAAATATGTCGAACTTATGGCAAACGTCAACAAAAGCGTCTATGGACTGAGAAGATCAGAGGAACATACGAGTTCTGTCAAAACCTTGGGCGTCAGGATCGGTGAGTTGAGAGCTTCAAAAAGTGCTCTCGGGCTATCCTTTAGAGGCAAGGTTGAGATGTTGGCATCAGAAGTTGACGTCTTCTTTTGCCGCTTGCTCTTCGGCATCTGGTTCTTGATAATCAGCGATCCCCTCTGATGTCCAGATTCAGGTATTCTACTGTACCTCTCCGTTCCCGTTCCCGGCCATTGCATCGCGCCCAGGATATTCCTTTGGGGTCCCAGCTGTGGACCCCCCACTTGGTTTCGCTCCGCCTCCATGCCCAGTTATCGCCGGTGCGGGATACGTGCACTCCCTCCCAGATGCTTCACAGGCCCTACATGTGGTGTTTATGCCTCCATTAATGCACTTGACCTTGCTCCGTCGACACCTTGCACAAGCAATGCTAGAGCGCATCTTTGGCTGCTGTGAGCGAGGTGTCCCAGCTCCGCCACCGGGGCTTGTCGCTTTCGATGGCGGCAGCGGCGGCGGAGTAGAGACTGTGTGAGGCGGCGCAGGTGATGGAACCGGAAGCAATTGGGTTTGCGGATGCGGCAATGGAGCGACCTTTGGGGTCGATGAACCACTAGCAGGGTCCGGGGAAAGGATAGCGGTGAGAGAAGCTGGAGAAGGAATTTTGAACGACGGGGAAAACAACAAGGCCAAAATGCCGTTCGCAGACGAGGTTGGAGACGGAACGCGACCGATCTATCATACGGAACTTAAAGTATCAAGAAGTAGCTCTCGGGAGACGGTTCCCTTTTTCTTTTTTCTCTTCCCTCCTCGGGGATGGGAAGCTGGATCAGATTGGCGATAGGACTGCAGACCCGCCAGTGCTATGGGAGATACCAAAACCAGAGGCCCAAACGTTGCGACGTCTTGCCGTGCCGTGGGAGTGATGGTGGTGTTGCCGTCCGTGGGCCAATGAAGGGTGGTAAGACGGGGCTTGTTGGTGGGGCGTGGGGCGTCAGGCGTGGGAGGAAGACCGGACTATTTGTCTGGAACGAGGAGAACGACCAAGAGCAACGACGGCAAAAGATGGCGGACGGAGGCGCACAACCACCAGGACGGCGACAACGGACGACGGTAGCAATCCAGAGGCTGTCGGGCACAATACGCACAATACGCACAACACGGCCAACCGGGCGGCAGCGCAGCAGAGCAGCAGGCCAGTTCGGCTTTGGCGATGGTCCCGGCTGGTTGTGTGTGCACTAATCCGGGATAACCCAAAAAGACTCTCTCCCGGACTGCAGTCGGCCCTACGATGGCTATGACGAAGGAGGGAAGCAGGCCCAGGAATGAAACTCCCTACGGCGACTCCGATCTCCCACTAAGTCAGAGAGGGAGAGTACAGAGCGGCAGTGCTCGCTGCTGCTGGGTTATGGGAGAAAGAGGAATGGCAGTCAGAGGAATGGCAGTCAGCGGACAATGGCAGCAGCAAGCAGCAGCAAGCAGCAGCAGCAGCAGCCCCCAGCCACAGCCCGCCGCCCACTAACCCATGCAGCTGATCTCCCGATTCCACGATTTACTTTGCTAGACCACTGCCCCTCTGCCACACTCACTTCATCATGTCGGAATGCTGTAGGGCACGATGAGTTGCGCGCCACAGCCGGCAGACCGCCAATCCCTCCGCAATCCGTGCCGGCAGTCGGAAGCTATGGTGGCATCTCTTTCTCGCCGTGGGGCTGGTTAGATTTTTTGCTTCGTTTTTCCTCCCGCGTTTTAGGTATAATCTCGCAGCACGCAGGTAGATGATGCTGCTGCTGGGTCGAAATGCGGAGTGAGCCAATGGTGCTGCGGGCTGCTGGGAGGGTCCCCGAGGAATCACTGTCGCGCCAGGCTATCCCGGGCGTCAGCGTGATGGGGAGCGTGGGTGGGACACGTCTCTCCCTTCGTATCAGCATCTCTCCTCACGCCGGCCCAGACGTCAGTCCAACCGTCAGTCAACCCAATCCAATTGACGCGACGGAGGACATACTTTCGTCCTCCCTTCTCACAGGCGCTCAGGCCTCACTCCCTTCCGACCTCCCGACCTGCCTTCCGACCTACCTTCCGCACTCTGTGACACGCAAGTTCTAGATATGGGGATGCGACGCTGTCACACCGCAGAACTAGTACAAACCATCCGATCCTACGCAAGCTGCTTCTCGCAAATCTAGAGCTTGTCTTGCGCGCCTCCTTATCCCGGCCATAAGCTTTCCTAGTTTCTGCGCCATTCCCAAATTGCTCTCCCCGCTCGTGTTCGCCATTTCTAGAATGCCGGGGTGCGCTACGGAATACACGTAGCTTGTACTACGTAGGACATGTTCCGCTAGAGGCCGAAGTCTACAGTTACACTAGTTCGAGGGTTGCACAGGTACAACACGCGCCAAGACACTACTAATTTCTCCCCCAATTTTGGGACTCTAAAATCCACTCTAACCTTCAAAACGTCTAATCTCCAGATAAGGAAGGAGGCTGCCAATGCTAAATCAATATTGTACGTAGATAGTTACAGCGGTTCACGCACACCGAATGCCACGGCACCAGTGCCGCACATCTGCCTAGAGTCCTCATACAACTAGGATAGTGCAGTTCTCGGTTCATCTCCGAACGGATTAGTCTCCCATTCCTGTCATGGCGTTCTGCGGAACTTCTGTGGAATATTCCGCTCCACGATTGTCATGCGGTCGAACTCAGCTTGTCGTTGCTCTCCATCAATCAGGGCGTCATGCTTCTTGAAGTGGGCCAGGTCTTCAGGATGAGTGAGATCCTCCTCCCTCGTGTCTTTCAGCAGTGAGGAGTTAGCAGAGACCAGGGCCGTGCAGGGGGTTTCAGGAGAGCATACTCTCGTCATGGTATCTACGGCAGAATCGTTAGTTCGGCAACCTCAAAGTTCAGGGCGAGACGGCAACCCACTTTTCGAAATGATGGATCTCGTATTCATACTCGTCGTCTCCGTGATGGCCAGGTCCCAGCTACTCGAGTGGAATATGTCAGTCTATCGCATGATCTCTTCACCTCCGCAATTAAACTCGACATTATACTATACCCCAAAATCCGGTAACTCCCCCCCGCCGTCAGTAAAGCGCAAGAACTCCGCCTTGGATATTTTGCCGTTGCCATCGTGATCCATCAGATGCATTATGGCAGCGACTACTTCTGCCTTCTTCTGTTCCGACACGTCCTTAGCAGATTCGTCTTTGAGACCGTAGGTACTCATAATCTCGTCGGCAGTCCAAAGGCCGTCAGAGTCAAAGTCATGGATAGCAAAGAAGGCACTCCAGTCGAAGTTATCGATGTGATGCTCCTCTGCGAGGGATTGTGAACACGAGCTGAGCAGCAAGGGGGTGGGGGATTTGTCCAATACCTGACATATGCCGGGCAGCCCAGTCTTTGCCCTCTGCGAGCGGCTTCTGCCCGTGCGTCCATGCTATTGAAGCCAGTGCCACGAGGATAGCGAAGTACAGCAGTGCTCTATGAACCAGCCACATTGCGATTGCGATGGTTGTTTTTCTAGGTTGGTGGAGTCGGGGGGGGGGGGCTTTTGTTTTTCTTGTCCTACATCGCTCGGTTGGTCGTGGTCATTTCGACTGGGCTGTTGCCGACTGCAACCCACATAGCAAACAAAGCCTACAGAGCCTACAGAGCTTACAGAGCTTACAGAGCTTACAGAGCTTACAGAGCCTACAGCGCCCACATAGTAAGGTACACAGTAAGTTAGTTGCACAAACACTATACAGCCCGTCTGAATATTTCCAAAACATTCGGTAATCACCACAAGTGGGAGTTCCGGTTGGGATAACGAGAAGCCGCTGCTGGACGCCCTGGTCTAAGCCGGACCGAATCTCACACACCTCAATACTGCTGCATGAATACGTAGTACATCAGACTCCCCGGGCCGCTGCTCGTCCAACTCTCAACAATGAGCAAGGCGCTTGAACTCGCTCTTACTGGCCTTGTCCCAACCCTCGACGGCCCTCTGCCACAGGAGCTCCTCGAGCTCGCCAGCTCTCTCCTCGCCCAGTCGCGAACGAAAGCCAGCAGCCTCAAGGCCGAGGAGGAGACTGCAAGAGCATATACCTGCGCCAATCTCGCGTGCGAGAGGTACACCTTCGCGTTTCCGAGCCATGCCAGACCAGAAGGCTAATTTGTGGAGAAAAAACAAAGGTTGAAAAAGTCCCTAAACCTCCCAAAGATCGAGTCACATCCGCCCTGCCCCCCAAGGGTATATGCGAAGCTCTACAAGTATTTCGAGGCTACGCTCCTGCCCCCGAAGCCCCGCGGACGGCCTCCGAAAAACCCCACCGAGATCGGTATCGCTGCCAGCGCGACACCCCCAGCAAAGCAGTCGCCCAGGGCCCCACCCGGACGGCAACAAGAGTCCCATCAAAGAACAACGGTTCAGAAACACTCCCTCACGCGCAACCCAGTTGCCACTTCGGTGCCGGCCACTTCGGCCGTCCCGATATGGGTAACACCAGCTATATGCCACCTCTGCACGACCCTCCTTGCTCCTGCAGCGATCCCGCACGTCATAGGTGGAGTGACGACTATCCTAACTCAACCCTCCCCATTCCTCTCCAATGACAAAAATGCCGCTTCCGAGGCTAAGAGGGATAAAGTCCCAGCCCTCATCATCGCCATCTACTTTTTCGTTGCTATGCGGCTCTCTAACCAAGAGACCACTGGTGCTGAGTATGTGCGCCAACGGAGGAAGGCTATGGCGACCATAGAAGCCGACCCTAGGGTGCTCGGCAGTGGAGAGACTTTCGGGGCGAAAGACGTGGATGCCTGGGTAAAGGAGATTTCTGAGAGGGGCTGGCTGAGATTGAATTGGTTTAACAACATCCCGGAAGAACAAGAGCCACTACTAGAGGTTGCAGAAGAGGCAGCAGAGCCTGGTGTTGGAGAGTCTCCTTCTATTCGCATGGCAGGCCATACGTTGCCAAGCAAGAGGCCGTCAGCCGGGAACATTCTAAATAATCGTAATAACAACACTCTCCACATCGGGCTAGGCACAATGGTAAGCTCTACCGCCTTCGTTTTTCCCATCAATTCTTTTTTTATCCTTGTGAAAATAACCTGAAGAACAAAACCTGACGAGCTGGGTATTGCTAGATGCAAGACCGAGTAGACTATCTAGGCGAAGAGAAGCGACTGGGCTTTATAGAGTGGAGAGAGGATATCATGAGAAGGATCGAGGCTCTTGAGCAGGAGACGGGAACGCTGTCGGATCTTCAAACCTAAACATGAAAACGTCAGCTCTACTTTGTGACCACTTTGAGATTTCCCAAGGGATCGATAGTTAGAGAGCGGTAGAATGCAATAAACTATACATTAATAAAAAAAAAATTTGCACAAAGCCAAACACCTCCCCCCCCCCTTCCCACCCCCTTCAAGGCCAGTCTCAGATAAAAATAAAAATAAAAGAGCTACTCTCCTGCCACCACCACCAAGAAGAAGAAGAAGACGCACAGCTCGCCGCCGCCGCAGCGGTAGCGTTATAGCCACACCCACCAATTATCACAAGAAAAATAAATATAACCAAAACAAAACAAAATCAAATTTTTTTTTTTTCAAACACAAAAACACGAAAGATTAATAGAAAAAAAAAACCCCCCCCCAAAACCAACCAAACAACCTCCCCCCCCTTCCTATAATACCGTTATTGTATAGTATGAAAAAATCGAGTAAACGAACGGGCGAGAGCAAGCAAGCAAGCAAAACCGCCCGGGGGGAAGGGGGGGTTCTTTTTGTTTGTTTTGTTTGTTTTGTTTGTTTTGTTATTTTACTTGATTTATATATATATTCCTGCCTGTTTCTTCTCTGTGGGTGGCGGTTAGCCGGCGGTGGTCAATGATAACGGTATATAGTGACAGTGTATAGCAGCTCGTAACGGCAACACATGGCAATGTACAATAACAGTATATAACAATATACAATAACAGTAGCGACACATAACAATATATAACAATATGTAATAACAGTAACAACACATAACAATATATAATAACAGTAACAACACATAACAACGCATAACAACACATAACAACACATAACAATATATAATAATAATCTATTTATATATATATATATCTACTTACTTGCGTTTGTTGGGGGGGGGGAGGGGGCTTTTATTCTTTATTCTTTTTTTTTTTTTTTTTTTTTTTTTTTTTTTTCCAAATAAAATTTTTTTTTTTTTTTTTTGTTTTTGAAAAAAAAAAAAAAAAAAAAACCCAAAAAAATTTTATATATAAATGTATTAAATATGGTGGTTTTTGG
>JAJDFF020000116.1:0-88389 GCA_021527025.2 Geoglossum cookeanum
GTTATGGAGATAAAGTACTTCATTTTGAGAAATTTGTGGTTGAATGATATGGGAACATGGCAATCCTAGGAGGTCTACATGAGTGCGCTGATACCTATGTTGTAGAGTTGGATGCTGGAGGATTTGTGTCACGAACGTAGATTCCCAGGCGCTTGGAAAGCAAGGTAGGACTACTTCTATTCGACGATTCAAAGTTAAAGAAGAGAGGAGGTATAGAAGGAGGACTCGCATTTATATACATAAGAAGGGAAAGCTCTCGAACCTGTCATGAACTGTCATGAGCTATGCCAGCTGCAGTTAGGCCTGCTGGCTATACTACGAGTGGTAGTGATTTGTGGTGTGGTCTGTCCGTAAGTTCGTTGGGCAGCATGATTGAGGTCCGCGTAGAGGTTCGAGGGCTTTGCGCGAGGTTCGTGGGTCTGGCGATGAGCTCATATGGTTCGATGCGGCTTGTAGGGGCTAGATCAGAAGCTCCGGTCGGAGGTTCGTGACAATAGCTGGGCTCTCCTAAAAAATTAGCTAAAATATTAAATATATGATTTGTGTGACCTTGGCAACCTCCTTGGGTTAGCTGGCTAGCTGGCCCCCTATGGCTAGCAATGAGCCCATGTGGTCTTACAATAGCAGTAGTAGGTGTAAATAACTTAACTTGCAGGTAGAAAATATAGAACATTATAAAACTTAATATTGTATTCTATACAATATATGGTCTCATGAATGATATCTACATTGTTGGCAATACTTGAGACTGTCCCAAAAGTAGATAAACAAAGAATGATTTAATAAGCAACATCATTAGGCCAATATTGAGGCATTCTAAGATTAATTAGTTAACATACTAACAGTATATTAGGATGTCATGTGATAAGGCTCAAAACCATACAAGTCTCAATTATTTAAAAACCGATATTAAAAATGGGTCTTTTTTTTTTCTCTTGCTCCGCTACTCACCCCCACAGATATAGCCCTAGATCAATACCACATAGCTGCTCAACAAGTCATTCAGCTCGATAATCTATCTAGGCCCCTCTAGTCAGATATCGCCATTTTTATAAATTATTTCAGATTGTGGCTAAATACAAACCTGTAATCTTATCCTAAAAGATTACATGAATTTTTTTCACAAATTTGCTGATTCTCATCCCTTTGCCTAGGGAACCTGGGGCTAAATCACTTCTATTAGTTCTTTGCATTTTTCCTGGAATTTTATCTATTTTATGGGATATTAGTTCAATCATTTGGCTGATTACTTCTGGGGGACTAGGGGGCAGCTGCCATCCAGTATATATTTTTTCTTGGAGGTTAGAAGTAATGAATTTAGTGGATTTGATTGAACTACCATATTTTACTAAAAATCCCAGATATTATTTATATAATTAATAGGGCTGTTTGAAAACTCTGATCTCAAATATCGATTGTGCTAAAATATTTTCCAACATATATGCTGCCACTATATACTTATAGTTGTTAAGACCTAGACAGGTGGTCGTAGGTGCTCGGGTTGGGATGCGGTTGAGACCGTACGACGGAGCTCCGGACTATGAGGTTCATACGGGTTCGTGGTTCGTGTACAAGGTTCGTATTGTATGTAACTATTCTGGGCGTGTCCTATATACAACAAGTGTGTTGACCGATGAGGTTGCAAGAAGCATCCTCGTCGGTCTTCTTAAGTGGTTTGCGAGCCGCGAATCTTGGCGGTGCGAGCAAGGCTCGCTCCGCGGTCCGAGCTCTCATGGTCCCGTTACAATAGTGAAAAGAAGTAGTAACTTTCATATTCCCCTTTTAGGATATCTCTGCATCTTTTATTGTAGGGAAACAATTTTGTATATTGTCCCACTCTACTGCAGGTTCCGCATTGGCTATGATGTAATTGTTAATTATCGGCAGGTAGTTTCTTTGTAGTAAGTATATGATTTGCCCAGATGCTTGTATTTTTGCATAGTTGCATAGTTAGATGATAAATGATTGATTCAACATACAGGGGTATTTTAACTTACTTCTTTGAGAGTAATAACATATTTTCAATCATAGAACTCAGGCTTCTCAAAGAACAATAAGATCAATTCAATTGCGCTAGTATAGTTACCTAGTTTCTATATATGTCAGGTTATGATTGGGTTGCTAATCACAGGATCTTTATAGAATACAATGCCTGATGAAAGTTAGCATACCTATATGAACTGAAATCAGGGTCAGTCAAATTGATTATATGGCTGAGCGTAAGCACAGCTATAATGCAGTTGATATTGACAAGTAAGTCTTTCAAATCGCTGATTTCTAATATTTTGCAAAGGTAGTGGACCATAATCTGCCTACTGAATATCCTATAGTCTGGTGATTATATCTTATCACCATCGGTAAAAACCCTCACCAGTTCTACTACAGAGTCTGGCATGTGCCAAATAAGAAGGGCTCCTAGTATTGCTACAGAGTGAAATGGTAGTACCATAGGGTGGGAATGGTAATGCCACAGGGAGGAAACAGTAGTGCCACAGAATGTATTTTTTAGAGCAGAGAGGGCTAGTTCAGAGCTATTCTATATACATAATTAAATTATTTAGTGCTCATTATCTCTTCTTGATGTCCATGGCCACTCCTCAGTCGTCTTATGAGTGGTATACTCAAGTGTTCAAAAGTGGACGGCTCTCGCTGGGTTGATGATGCTGCTGGGCGCAATCTGACAGTACGGTTTGGTGGAACCTGTCATTGCTGCTCTAGTCGGCCATTGCGAGAGCGGCCCCAAACCTCTGTAATGGCTGGGTTTAGAATGAGAGGAATAATAGTCAGAGGTATACATGGCAGAAAGTGCCAATATGGATAGATATCATCTATTATTAAGGTTCTGTTCTCTTTAAGCCGTTGTTGCATTCGATGGGCATATGGTAAGCCCATAAACCGCATAAAACTATGGCTGCAGTGAGGTAGAGATTCTGGTTTTGAAAGAAGATGGTGCTGATCCCAAAGATGACTGAAAGCATAGTTAGATATGCAACCAATTAATTGAGCGTAAAATGGGTCTTTAGCGGTATGAGGTGTTCTGGTTTTGTTATGTGCAATAGTGCCATCGAATTCTGAGTGCTGATTAACAAGCATAAGGGTAATCCTATTGTAAACTGTCCTAAGATCTCCTGTTAAAACTTGCAAATAGGATTTTAAGGTGCTATAAGCTCCCTTCACTCTGGACGTGACCCGGTTTCCAAGATGCAAATACTGATCAGTATAAGCTCGAACTATCAATCACTTCCAAAGATCCAACCACATTTCCTTAAGATACCGAACTAACTCATAAGCTTGACTATCGAACGTATCTTGCAATATCTGCCATCTTTTCTCAAAGATAGCTTCACTTCCACTTGAGACTACCTCTGTTCATGCTTTCATAAAAGCCTGAATCTCTTCTTTTTTTTCAAATGCTTTTGAAGTACAAACCAAAACATTCTTTTCAATATGACAAATACATAGAAGACGCTGAGTTTTTGGAAACACCTGATGAATTGCCTTCATAAGTGCTGTGGAGAGTATCGGGGCCGGTGGGTAGGGTGATGAGGCAGTCCAGCAAACAATGAGAGCGAATGCCCTGCTGTCACGAACGTAGGTTCCGAGGCTTGGAAAGCAAGGTAGGACTACTTTTATTCGACGATTCAAAGCTAAAGAAGAGAGAAGGTATAGAAAGAGGCCTCGCGTTTATATACAAAAGAAGAAGAAGCTCTCGAACCCGCCATGAATTGTCACAAGCCATGCCAGCCACGGTTGGGCCTGCTGGCTATACTACGAGCGGTAGTAGTTCACAGTTGGTCTGTCCGTAGGTTCGTTGGGTCCGTAGATTTGTTGGGCAGCGCGGTTGAGGTCCGCGTAGAGGTTCGAAGGCTTTGCGCGAGGTTCGTGGGTCTGGTGATGAGCTCATGCGGCTCGATGCGGCTCGTGAAGGCTAGGTCGGAGGCAATCGGGGGCTCAGATTGGAGGTTCGTAACATAGAGGGTAGTTTAGTGCAGGACGCTTCCTACTTTAAATTCTAAACTACTTAGTGCACAATAGTCAAGAAATCTCCAATCCATCAACTCTACAATAAAGAAGTGAATATTTTTAGAATTCTTATTTTTCTTCTTCTTCAATATATCCAAACCCCCCCCCCCCACCAAAAAAAGAAATTTATTTATTTATTGTTAAAAGTTTTGATTTGAGACCACCTTGCCCCAGGGATTATGCACAAGGGGGCCGCAGGTACTAATCGAATATGACATGACACGGTATCCCAGTATACACCCTTTGCCTTGTTTTTCCTTTTTTTTATTCCCCGCAAGCATACTTCTTCTGCTTTATCAGAGAGGTAACTAAGTTCTTTGCTCATATAAGCAAGAATAAGGAGGTGGGCGGAGAAGTATATATATACATGTTCTCTCTGGTGAAATACTGATCTTTGGGTATGAATGGAGAGTATGAGTATACTACTCGTCCTCCTCTTCATTCTCTTCATCGCTCTCTTCTTTTTCGACCGCTTCCTTGTCGTCTTCCTCTTCTTCATTCTCTTCTTCATCCTCTCCATCATCACCATATAGTCTTATATTCTCTTCTTTCAAAAGACACCGTTCCTCCAGCTCCTGGTGAACCCCCAACACGCGTCGAGCTACTTCCTTTTCCTCATCATTTGCCAGGTGATCCGGGACGTCGGGTGTGCGCTCCTGGATAAGCGTTTCGATGTCCTCGTCTTCGAGATCTTGGACTCTTGTAGCAAGCGCTAGGAGCATTGACTTTCGGAGATAACGTCCTGGCGTAGGCCATGGCTTTACTGTCCGCGATTTGATCCATGTGTTTTCCCAGCCCGGCTCGCCTCGTTGGCGGCTTCGCAGGAGTGACACCACAAAGTGGTAATAGAGAAATCGTGCTGCTGGGCGGTGCTCGGTTCGGAACTTTAGTTCCATGCCATCTACTTCACTCATTCTTGTTAGAGTTTTAAAAAATAGTATCTGGTTCCTGCATGCTTCGTTGAGCAATACCGCCTTCCATCGGCGAATTGGTCTTTCGGCCGAGTCGACTGGTATAATCACCAAAATCCCTTTATCGAATGCTCTCTTCAAGTCTTCGTGCAACATTAGACAATTGTCTATACTAAATAAACGAGCTCCAGTCCCCATACCGAAAATGTAGTCTACCAGCTCCACTCCTAGATGTACTGGTACGATATGAGCTGCTTTGACATTCTTTGGTGAAAAATACTCGCCCGAAATCGCACATCGAACCCCAGCAGTGATTCGGGGGTCGCCAACTTCTCCAGCATCAGAGCCAAGGGCATGATACGCGGCGATTGCGTCGCGCCTCATGTTGCTTTGCATCGTCGAATTGCGATTCTCGCCCTCTTTAGGGTCTCTATAAGGATGGAGTAGTGCTGCAACAAACGCGCCGTTACTAT
This sequence comes from Geoglossum cookeanum, assembly GCA_021527025.2. Classification (NCBI taxonomy): domain Eukaryota; kingdom Fungi; phylum Ascomycota; class Geoglossomycetes; order Geoglossales; family Geoglossaceae; genus Geoglossum; species Geoglossum cookeanum. The sequence goes on from JAJDFF020000116.1 coordinate 5,408, forward strand.
TTGGTGTGAGGAGTTCGAGCTTCCCAGCCTTCTCCTTGTGAATACGTAGTTGCCGCCGAAACTGCCATAAGTCATCTCCCAGGGAAATGATGCGCTCGTCCGTCGACTTTTGAGCCTTTCGATATATCTCTTCGTCCAGGTTATTCTGGTTCATCTCCCAATCCATTCGGTCTCTCTCTAGTTCTAATTCCTCCTGCTCCAGCCCAACCTGCTCGATACACAACTTAAGATACCTCTCTGATCCCTTCTCCAAAGTGGCATCCGAGAGTTTCCGCTCCAGATCCTGTTGGCTGGCGTTGTTTTTCAGTAGTGCATCTTCAAGAACAGCGAGGGAGGAGTGACGGAACGGAATTTGAGGTGGCGTGTTTAGTTCTTGCTCTTCACTGCGGCGAGCTTGGAGAGTGGTGGATATGCTCTTGGGGGCTTGCAAGTCGTTGGAGAACATGCTGGGGTGGCGACGGCAATAGGGGGTTTCGTGTTTGTGTTGTATCGGGGTTTAGAAGCCGAAAGTTGAAGTTAAGTTTGTTGAAATAAAGGCGTCATGACATCATCACCAATATGCAACTGTCACTAGACGAGTGATCTCCAGGTTAATGCGTACATATGTATTCAAATACTAACAGTGACTCACGTCATGACCGCGAAGTATAGGGTGGGTTGCGAGATCACAGAAGGGGATTTCGAGATATACATGTAGGGATGGAACAAAAAGCGAAATATAGCGACACTAGGGGAGATATTTGGGTGTTTTTTTCTTCTCCTTTCTTTTTGATCCATCCTCAAGGCCATCTACATATTACCTATTACGTATTGCGCGCTGGTAATATAGTAATACTTCTCAAACTGTAGATTGGGAAACGATTAGTAGTTGGTTTTTGGGTTTGTGGGTTTTTGGATGGGGGGAAGGCTCTGGGTTCGGTTGGTGTTGTGGAGAGTATCGGGGCCGGTGGGTAGGGTGCTCAATGCTCTCGTTCGTGGGTGTTGTGGAGAGTATCGGGGCCGGTGGGTAGGGTGCTCAATGCTATCGTTCGTGTGGCTCCATGCTACGGAAAAACGAGCGGCAGCGAGGTAGGTAAGCTACCCGCGCCAAGAACTCTAGCTAATCGCCCGGCTCAGATTCTGCCTCCACAGTGTCTATACTACGGAGGTAAGCTACCCCGCGCCAAGAATTCTAGCTAGTCGCCCGGGCTCAGAATCTGCCTCCACAGTGTGAAGCGGTCTAGATCTCGTTCTCCTTTTCAGCCCGAGTTGCTCCCTTCCACCATCGTCGGGCATGTTTCGCTATGGGATTGGGGTTGGTCCCCCCCGATTGTGATTTCTCTCGAATCATGTTAGAGAGGTGAGGTGCTCAGCGGGCTGTATTTCCGGCACCACCCCGTTGAACACTAGACGGATGCGGTTGTTTGCTCAAGTGCTGAACTGTTTTTTTGTTGGTGTGGGCACGAGATGGTCTGTCTGGTGATGTGCGCCAACTTGCGGCTGAGGTCGCCAGCCTTTGCCTTGGTCCAAAGCAGGACAGAGGTTCATTCCCATTGGCAAGATGTTTGCTAACTGTGTCTGCAACCCACTACTATCGAGACGCCAAGGCACCGGTAGCCTTACTATAGTAGCCAGTCCAGATGATCACCAGCATTAATTCTTTATATCATGCTAATTGGTTGTTTATGCCAAATGAATTCTACACTCAGCTCGGCTCAGCCCTGTGTTTTTGCTCTTTTCTTCATCAGCGAATCAGATCTCAGCACTTTCTATGTTATCATGCCCCTAAGTCGATTCTATCTCAGTCAACCCTTTGGGGTATACGACAAATTCTGGTGAGCAATCTAACAGTTGCACAGGGTAAACGGGAAAGTGAGGACAAACAGTGTGAGGCCGAAGACGCTCCACTTGAGGTATATAATCTGCCATCCACATCTGCAAGAATTAGCAATAAAATACACTCCTGTACACTCAAGAACCGAACACAGAGGGAGAGGCAGACCCAAATACAAAATGTCCCGAGATATTATTGCGCCAGGTCTCATTACTTCAGAGAGCCGGGTTACATACGATCCTGAAAACAGTGCTCTTCGCACTTGGTTCGACCTTTCTCACAAATCCGCGAGCCGGTCCCCATTCGAACCTCGTGATGTTGCGTTCCAAGTGCTGAAGAACAACGCCGAACTGTTTCTCTGGAACGCGGATTTGGCAGACTTGCGTGATTACCGCGTTAACAGCAACCAGAATGCCCACTCTGTCCGCTTCACCCAGGACTTTGAGGGCATTGCTGTTGGAGCAAGCGAGGTTGTCGTCAACATGTACACAGATGGATCCGTTTACTCTATCTACAACAACTACCATTATGTGATCCCGCGAGATTTTGACCGGAGGAGAATCAAGGTTACGGAGGACCAAGGGAAGGAGCTTGTCGAGAGATTGCTGGAACGTTATGAGAAATGCGAGATACAGCATCAGGCTCTCATTGTATATCAATATTACCGAGTTGAGAACCATCCACCCAAGGGACGCGGCAGAGAAGCTCGAGAGGCGTTTCTGAAAGACGTATCAGCACAAACATTAGGCGCCGATGACCCTGATCTCACACCTCAAGAAGGTCAGTATTTTCTCGCATGGGACTGCACGGGAACAACTCAGAACCCCTGCAACAGCTGGCGCGTTCTCCTTGATGCAAACAGCGGCCGGGTTATCACCGTTATCGATCTGGCTCAATACGCCACTGGGTCCACAAATGTCTTTGACCCCAATCCTGTGGTCACCACCGGCAACGCTTCCCTCGCTCCCGACACTGCTCCATCTATTTTGGATGAAATTGCACACGCTGCTGTTTTAGAGCGGCTGAATGTAAAGGATGCTTCGGGCAACTTTCATTTGGATGGAGCCTTTGTACAGATGGCGGAAATCGAAACGCCTGACTTTGATGAACCTACGAGCACAACCGGAGATTTCAAATTCAGCACCGCCGACCGCACCTTTCTCAATGGGATGTGCTACTTTCATATTGACACGTTTCAGAACTACATTCAAACTCTCCTAGGTCTCTCGAATGTTGCCAATTTCTCCATCGCTATAGATCCGCAGGGATTTGGTGGAGCCGATAATTCGCATTACCTATCAGGTCCAAAACAGATCACTTTTGGTGAGGGAGGTGTGCCGGATGCCCAAGATGCGATGGTGATCTTGCATGAGTATGGTCATGCCATTCAGGACAATGTCAATCCAGGCTTCAATAACCCAGAAAGTGGCGTGGGCGAAGGATTCGGCGACTTTCTTTCGGCTGTCTTTTACGACGACAAGCATACCAATCCATCATCGACCCGAGGCTGGATGATGTCCTGGGATGCACGCGGTGGATGGCTGGGGCGCCGGTACGATCGCACCTTCAATTTCGACGACCCGGAGTACACTAATCAGACTGACAACCACTTGACCGGCGAGCTGTGGTGTACTACTATGTTTGAGCTTTTCCGAAAGTTAGGAGGAGACTCGATCTACATGGGAGTTAGGCACTTGGCTCGCGATCTGACAATTCGGTTGCATTTGGAGGCCAATTTCCTTGTCCCACAAATGAATGCGACTGCATCTCAGATGGGTCAACAAATCGAGGCTTCAGATGGCAATCTCAGTGGTTGGGGTGGTCTGGCCGATAAACTGCACCAGAAGGTTATTTACGACACTTTCCGTCGTCGACATCTTACGGGGTACCCCAACAAGATGGTCGATGTGTACATCAATGATGGCCGCGAGGGAGGTTATGGTTCGACAAGCCAGAATGATCTGTTCACTGAGAAACTCTGGCTGGAATCTTACTGGGGTACTCAGGACATATGGGTGAAGACGAGCCCTTATGCGGATGCCGCGACACAAGCAAGTGGTGGGCCGGCAGATCACATTGAACCACCGGTTGATAGCAATGCATTCTTGTATACACGCGTGAAAAACCGTGGGTCAAATGCAGCAGGATCTGGTCCTGTCAAGGTACGGGTCTTCCATTGCTCACCAGGCATCGGCCTGGTCTGGCCAGATGATTGGGTGGAGATGGATGCAAGCCAAGTAACTCAACCTCTCAACATTTTGCCGGGTACAGGCAATGGCGTTATTGTCGGCCCTTTTATTTGGATTCCGACCGAAGTCGGCCACGAGTGTGTACTCGCAATTGTTGAGTGCGACAACGATCGAGCAGTTACTCAGGATCTTCCAGCCAGCGCACACGTAGAACACTCTAAACTAGTCCCCTTTGACAACAATATCGCCCAGCGCAATCTCGTTCCCACGGCGGCCAAAGGTAAAACGAAGCGGGGCTTTTGGGCTCGAAACCCGGAAATGGTTGCAAAAACAGTCGGCCTTATATATGACGCCAATCTGCCCCATGGATGGATATTCCGGACCAATTTAGTCAATCCGAGCGAGATTCGTCTTGGTCCTCTCGATCGACGTTGGGTCGAGATTGTTATCGACCAAGCCAGAGGAGCCGAAGTTACGCATTTCAATATCCCATATACCCTTACTGTGGTTGGGATAATTGAGAAATCCGTAATTGGAGGCATGACCTTCTATCTTGCCCCAGATTCGGCGTTCGGAAAGCCGTGCAAACCTGACATTTGCCATTTGGATACCAACCAATTCAGCTTGAACATCAATACGTGGAAAGATTGTGATATCGAAGGTGAACTTGAACTTAAGCTTCGCTTCCGCAAGAAGTGATAGGGGTCAGGGGAAGGTAGATGGGCACCGAGTCTCTTTTGCATAGTTTTAATCGGTTTCGTCGGACTTTTATCCTTCCGCCCTCGATTGACGGAGATGAGCGGGGATTCGTTGTAGTTTTTGTTGGAAGAACCATATCCGCAGAAGCATGTACTCACTGATAGCACTCCTTTATCTTCATATTAGCCAGCTTGCCTAGCGGGCATGACTGAGTCACGGAGCACTGCTCCATTCAATGACTTCTCTTTTTATCTTCTTTATATTCTACTGTATGATGCTAGCCACACAGTGCAGCAAAGACTCTCTTTGAGACGAGGTCTGTAAAAGACCTCTTGATATTGTATCAAGACTATCGAGAGAACCGAGACTATCTACTTTAGCAGTTTTGAAAACATGTTTGAATCTTCTTGTAGGGATTGGAGACAGATAGTGCTGTGGGGGGCAGTCGGAGGGCGGAAGGTCAATAGTAAACTAGTATTAATCACTCTCGACAGGAAGCAACTTACCTACAAAGTGCTTGCGAGACCACAAAGTTACTTTCAAGACCGCATCGAACCCCCAAGACCACAAAACACAGTTCCCAAGTATTCCCCCGTCACCTAGCCCTCCAAGAAACCCCAAGATAATCTAATCCAGCTCCTCCCCCACACACAAAACCCAACCCCCTCAAACTCGCACGTGTACCCAAGTCGGTCTCTCCCTCTGCATACACACACACGCTTCTATCAATACAAGCGGCAACGACTGTTATTTCTCATCCCCACCGGTGGGAAAATACTTTTTTGCAGTTTCTTGGGTGAATCTTTTCACCAACAAGTCCCATAGACTAAAGAGTAGTGGTTGGTTCTACCTTAGAATCAATCTATGCTTTGCTAGTTGCATTAGGCTGATACATGTATTTTCATATCTTGCAATATCGAACAGCGGTCGTAACTTTATTGTAATACTAGTGATACTGATAAACTGTATCACATTACTTCTCAAACCTACGGGATGCTTATAAGTCTTATATTGAGTCTACTAGCGCAACAATATGGGAAGGTGATATCGGGCTTGACCATCGTATCGGAAAGAATAGCCTGATGCTTCCTGAAACTCTAGACCTCATAGACGAGGCGATCGCCAGTACACTAGCAGTCCAGACCACAACATCACGAGTCTGGCATGTTTGATCACTTGCAGCTAATCTCGAGGGTGTGGTCGAACCATAAAAGGGTGTGCAGGCCCCAATCGCCTACGTCTGATAATTCGTGTTCGGTGAGCGGGCAAAATCAGCCTCGCGGCGTTTTTTCGCCCTCTTTGCCCTCTCTGCCCTCTCCCGGGGCCAGGCTCTCGGCGATGGTACGTAATAGCCAGCGCCTTGACTATTCATAAATTTGCAAGGTCGGCGTTGCAAATATTGCAACTGTCTTTGAACACCAGAGTCAGCTCATCGTAACGTCAATCTGTGCTAACTACTCAACTCCATCGACTGTGACTTGTCGGTTGTGATAACGTGTGCTGAGTAGTTCTGCTGTCAACCAACCCCTGGTGGCTCTTACCGATCGCTTAGATATGGCGGACCTTAATCAGTCGTCTGAAGGAAACTCTCAGGAGGACGGTTTCATGGATATTGATCAAGCATTGGGCTTGCCTCCCGAGCTCTTCAGCCAGGATGATGCTCTGGATCAATTTCCTTACGGTTTAAATTCCGAAACGTCTTACAGTGGCGCTGGAGTGAACGATCGCAATTGGATGTCAGTTGGGCCGGACGCTTTTTTCGATATGGTACCTCACTTTGATGGTGCTTTCTGTTTTCCGAGATTATCGTTCAGCACCGCGCCTCCGCACTACAACCCGCCGTCACATGTTCACGAATTGCGAGGATACCGTACCGACCCTCAACCACAGGCGGTTTCTCACGGGAATTCAGTCGCGCTCTTTGGAGGGGCATCCGATCAAGAATGGAACGTGGACTTTGACCGTTTCAATGTGAGAAGCTCTTTGTATTAGATTGGCTTGAAGAATTGACTTTCACTAGGAACTCCTAGCTTCAGGGTACACACGACCATACTCAGATTGATCTAAATGGTCTAGGTATTTCTCATCCACCCCCCCGCCTGGAGGGGGGGAGGCACTCAACAAACTTGATAGACGAAACTACGACGACTCTGATCCAGAGCTGCGTCAAGTTGAATCCCACGACCTTTTTCTACAAGGAGAAGATAGAAGCACTTGCAACTTTGACTTCTCTTTCTTATCAAACTATCGAGAAAGTCATACGTCAACTGCTAGAGGGCGGGTTACCCAGTCAATACCGTATCACAAGCTCTTCCGAGTCTAGTATGACGTCCCCCTCAACATCCCAGTCTTGGTCAGCATCAAACTGCACTCTATCATCTGCAACAACAACCCAGTCTCAACCATCAACGATCACCGACATTCAACAATATCATAGTTTTACACAGCCAAATGTCCTTGGCTCTCTAGAAGAGCGGCCAGTCTTGAAGCAAGCTGCGCGGTTTCTGTTAGGTGGCCGAGCGGAGAAGTGCCGCCCAACCTCAAACAGGGCCCTATTGTCCAGAGACGAGGGGAAGATCTATCAGTGTACGTTCAAGTGTGGTTCGCGTTTCGCTCGCAAAGCAGATATGAGACGACATGAGGAAGAGAAAAACTATCCCCAAGAAGGATGGATTTGCGACGTTGATCCGGTTGTCTCAGTGGAAGGAGTCTTAGCTTGTGCGTACTGCAGACTTCAAAATCCGCCAACGGGGCATGCTCCAAATGAGCATGGAAATCGCACACCATTTTGCCATGAGAAAGGGGTTGACGCCCGGGGCAAGATCTTTACTAGGAAGAAACGCTTTATCGAGCACTTCAAGAGTTTCCACCCAACCCTTCCGATTGCCGATTACTTGATAACATGCCATTTTGTCGTCCGAAGCAAATTCCCGCAATGGTGTGGATTTTGTGAACGATCTCGGAATTTTCATGGATCAAAAGTCAGAAGCGACCATATGGCGGATCATTTTGAACACGGGCTTAACATGTCCCAATGGAGAGAGCCGGTTGCCTCGGGCGAGACTGCCGATGAGGATGGGGATACAGACGGAGATGGAGATGAGAGTAACGATGATGCCGACGATGATGTTGACGAGGGCAGCGATCGCCGAAATAACGGGATGCATGGCCGCGAGAACCAACCTAAAGACGGGTTCTCAAGCGGTGTTCGCTCTCAGAAGGGCACTGGAGGTGCTAATGGCTCTTCTTCGACTCAGGCACAAAATGGGTGTAACATACATTGTCTCAAGCGAGATCCCATCAGTATGCGGCGTCATGAAAGGAAACCTTTTGCTGGAGATCCCAGAACCAACAAGGCACTACCTTTTGGTAACTCGCGATACACAATCTCGTTATTGTCAAATCCAGGAAAAGCCCATAACGCTAGATTTTGGAGTGCTCTAGAAAACGGATCAGCCTCATCTCGACAGGTCTTCCTACAGAAGGGAGAGTCACAGACACGTCAGAAAGGGGATATTGGGGCCAGAGGATCCGGCTTAGAAGAAAATTTGAGGAACGCTAGAATACGTCAAAGGTCTCACACCTTCTTCGTTCCTATTAGTGAGATTAATCGCTTGATCACACTGGATAGCGTTTGCCACGAATTACGGGTTCTCTATCCGGACTCTCTACCTGAAACCAACGCAAACAGCGCAGACATTATTGCCAAGTATGCTAAACGACTATTCGCCCTTCTAGTTTCTATTGGGAAAGGATCAACCATAATCGACTTCATAGAGGAAGGCATTCTTGATAATAGTTTGCCTGTCGGCGGGGCCAGCTACAGCGAAGCTCGAGCTTTTGCTCAATGGACGCCAAGAGCAGTCGAGGATTTTGATCGTGATCAATGGTCCTTTCTCGCTCCAGTCTTTGACCAAGTTGGTTGGCATTACGATTTTGAAGATTCCGTAGTCCTTCCCTTTATCGATAGTGACGAATATGGCTTACATCGAATGACCGCCGGGGGCTACAGCGAAGTATGGGGTGTTAGAATACATCCTGCACATCAGCGCCTTCTCCAACCGACAACACTACTGGTAAGACAGCGTGATTACAATCCTTGAATTGCGCTAATTTACCATAGGACAAGAAGCCTGTGGTCGCTATAAAGCGATTGCACTCTACTGACCGCTTGGACTTTGAGAGAGAGGCTGGGATCCTCAAGAAAATTGCGAAAAAGGAACACCCCCATCTTATTAAACTTCTGACGACATACCAAAAAGACGGGAGTTATCATCTGATATTTCCTTATGCTAGCGAAAACCTTCGCACCTATTGGCGAAATGAACCATATCCCGAATGGGATCAAGAGTTTGTCTTATGGTCCCTCCGCCAATTAACAGGTCTCACCTCTGCGCTTCAAGCTATTCACAATTTCAGAACACAACAAACTGAAGACTCCTCTTGCCGGACACCTACACGAATTTTCTCAAGGAGATTTCCTAAAGAAGCTGAGGAACTATATGGACGCCACGGTGACATCAAACCCGAGAACATACTCTGGTTCCCAGAGCTTGGAAAGCCAGGGGTCCATCAAGGCGGGACCTTCCAGATTACGGATTTCGGCTTAGGAAGGCTTCACGGCAGGGACTCAAGATCAAATGTTAATCCCCGTACGGTGGTATCAACTCCTACTTACGAGGCCCCTGAGTGTGCACTCTCAAACCCTGTCTCCCGCGCATATGACATGTGGAGCCTTGGCTGTGTTTTCTTAGAATACCTCACGTGGATGATCCGCGGCTCTGAAATGGTAGATGCCTTTGCTAATGCCCGTTTAGCTATTGGAAAAGACGGCTTCATGAATGACAGGTTTTATGCCGTGCGAGAAGACGCAAGTGGCAATGCCAACGCATTTGTACAGGACACAGTACTCCGTTGGATAGCACACCTGCAGAGCGATGATCGATGCTCGGGAGCGCTGCGTGACCTATTAGATTTAGTAAGAGACAAACTTTTGGTCGTTAACGCAAAGGATCGAATACCTTCAACTATACTGCTGGCCAGACTTCAAGGTTTGGTAAAGAGAGCAGAAATGGATGAAGCTTATTTGCTCATGCCAGCAAGCCACTACCACTCCATCGGGATCGTCGAGCGAGGCTATGAGAAGAAGCTTGCATGCTTACTTAGTCGCTATCCCCGGATGTTCCGGATCTCCGCCGCCCCGAACGCCAAAAACCTCCTACTTAATCCACCTAGTGGCAGGACATGTGCTAGTGATCCGGGGACCGGTATAAGGACCGGCCACCAGCTAGACCTGAACATGGAGATTAACGCGTCTTGCTTACCGGTTTACGACAGGCAAAGTCTCACTGAATGCACATGGTGCCCAGTGGCTGAGGAAGGACACGTTAGCCCGTTAGGATTACTTCTAGTAAAGACCCTATAAAATGAGCATTCACTCTAATACTGTAGCAGGGCAGGCGATCACCCTCAGCCTGGAGGAAGGAACCTAGGGCCTTGGACTGAGTTAGTTCGCCGTGCTGGGGTGAGAGCCATTGATCAGAGCCATGAATGGTACTCGCGCCAGCCCGATAGCGACAAATATTACCGTTACCCCAGATCCGACTATGAGGGAAAATACAAGCAATTCTGCCACTACAAGTGAGTTTTACACACCTAATAGTGCTTGGTAGTATACTAATAGGTACACCGACAGAAAGCATATCGACAAGCACTTGAAGCCCCACCGGTGCGGACACCGCGAATGTGAGGGCAGTTTGCTTGCATCAGCTGTTGGGGTTCTGCGACACGAGAGAGAGGCACATGGGATGCACGCGCCCCAAAGATTTCCTTATTCATTTGAAAGGTGTGGCCGAGGCAAGAACAAACCCTTCATCCTTGGGGTCGCCAGGCTGCCACTAGAGGATAGGGTAGAGGCGCTACTCCTAGCAGCTGAGGGCGGACACGAGGCAGTGGTCAACCTACTACTAGAGAATAAAGCAGACGTCACAGCATCGATAAGTCACAAGACAGCGCTGCATCTAGCAGCGGTGTGGGGGCATGAGGCAACTATCAAGCTGTCACTAAAGAATGGAGCAGCATTGATGAGTCACAGGACAGCGCTGCATCTAGCGGCGGTGGGGGGGCATGAGGCAATTGTCAAGCTGTTACTAGAGAATGGGGCCGATGTTAGGGCTCCAGTGGTTTACAGATATACAACACTGCCACGACTCCGACAAAGCGCCGCCGCCGTAGCACCGCCAACTAAAAGCGTCAAACCCGAGAGCCTATCCAGCGAACTTGCAAATGAAACCGTCGTCGCGGTTCACAGCCTCCATGGTCGTCAGGAGAAGACATGGTCTCACAAAGGTGGCGTTCCCTGGCTTCGAGACCTGTTGCCAGACAAGCTTCCTAATGCGCGTATCATGGTTTGGGGCTATGGTACAAACACCCACTCCTCCGACCGCGTGACGGCGCAATCCCTATATGACCACGCCAGGGCCCTGTTGTCAGACCTCTCGTTACAAAAGCGACTCACAAACTCTCAGAAACGACCTACCGACACCTCCGGTGAGGAAGCCCGTAGCTCTCCCACCAAAAAGCCCTTCACCACGCCGAGCGAATCTGCGATACTAGCGCTGCATTTGGCGGCGTTGCGACACAAAGGGATTGTCGACCAACTAGAGTACCGTGGGATTATGGATGGACAGCGCTGCACCTGGCGACCCGAAATGCTAAAGAATTGGGTGAACATCACGGCAACTTGTGGGGGCGGAAGAACAGCGATGAACCTAGCGGCCTATCACAACGACCACGCTGTTATCATCATACTACCACTAGAACGGATCTGACACGGCATGTCTCCCAACAGACAGTTGAACTCGCCACACTCCGTTCCACCCAGAAGGCACATGGCTCAATAATACCCTACCAAAGAGGGGGAAAAAGAGATACTGCATTTGTTATCGTCTGCTATAGGGAGCGGGGGAGCAGGGGGCAGGAAGTAGGGGTTAGGTCAAGCCCCTGTTTCGCAAGCGGGATGCAGGTCTATAATGACCTGGCGATTAAGAGACCAATAAATGCCCAACAAATCTAGTTCTCTTCTATACTGCTTTCTTGCTCTTAAACATAACTTGTATTATTCTAACTTATCTACGCAAATATATCACTCTCAATCAATAACGTTACCCAGACTCTCCCACCAAACCCCCAACTAACATCTCTCCAGCACCCCCACTAGACCTAACATTCCTCCGCACGTCCTAATAGCAAGCCCCACCAGCCAAAAACGACTCCAAAAACACACGTCCCGGCCGACGGATAAATCCAAAGAGCACATATGCGGCACACCAACGACACCGCTCCGGGAGAAACCAGGGCCACCGCAAGACGAGAAAACTCCCAGCGCTTCTTCGCTCGTATGGGGGGTATCCAAAACGACCTCGTACGCCTTCGGCATATCTACAACGGGTTAAAACCGCCGGAAAAGCTCGGATAGAGAGCATCTTGGTTCCAAGCAGCCGCGCCCCTCATCTTTTATTAATTATTTTTTTTTTTGGTTTCCGGGGGTGATTCCTTTTTCATGTCTCCTAGTCCAGTGTCTGCTTGGAAACCGCTCACCGTGCCTCACCGGAAAGGTACTCTGTTCGACATATGTTCCTCTCTTCTGTGATTCATCTGGCCTGTGGGGCGAAAGGGGGGGGGGGAGGAACGTTTCGGCCACTGTTTTGAGGTGCTTCGGCGCATTTTTGTTTTTTTTTCGGACAATTCGGACTCTATCATCTATGTACTGGCTACTACGCTACTAAGCTGATGCTACGCCGCTAGCTAGAAGCTAGACGTATAGGCGTTGTCACGCTACTACCTATATCTTGAAGACGCCCTGCAAGTTCTTACTTAAACAAATACCTCTCTTACCCCCCAGCCCGGAAGCAGAGCTAGGAATGAAAAGCTTTTCTCAAAACCCGAACAATTCGAATATACAGCGGATGAATTAAGCATGCCCCAGCAGTCGACGTTGTGTTACCATAGGTCGAATCTGAAGATTTTCGTATCCCCCCAAAAAGAAGTTATCCCCCGTGCATTCAGTAAGATATTGGCGAATTGTGGGCATAACTGTACGTAGCCCCTCTCCATCTTGTCATGGTCGGCCCGTTGTTACTGGTGAATCTTGTTATTATGTGCGGTTGGATTAAATCTACGACCAGTTAAACCGACCAGGAAGTTAAGCCTCCCCACTGAGAACGCATCAGGTAGTTGGGGTTAGGCGTCCCTTGATTGGAGATAAAAGCGGGACCACTAGGTTGGACTCCTTTTCCAGGTGCGTTGGGGAATTCGTTTCTTGGAGAGTTGGTTGATTCAGGTATAATTGTTAGGACTCCTACAAGTATTACTGATGCAGGTGGTAGCCTGCTAGTCTCGATAGAATTACGTTTAAATTTCAAACTGCTGCAAATGTAATATTCTCAGTTGGAAATGCACGATGGCTGTACACGATCATGCCGCAGTGGGTAAGAATAACAAATAAACCGCCCAAGTCTATGTGCCCCGATTTACCGAACCTGTGCGTTGTGGTCTAGCTTCCTAAATTGCTATTCGGTACTCTCTTCGTTCTAGGGTGAGTCAATTAGGGGTCTAAGCTCGTCTTTATCGGTGTGAGGGTAGAGCAAATAGTGCTGGGTCATGAAGAGGACATCAAACGCCATGCTCACGACACTAAGGCCGAACTTCGCTGGGTTTCCCGTGATGCCTGACCAGTCGCTTTGTAGTGATGAGTCGAGTATAAGTTGGAGAAGGGATAGTATGCCGCCACCGAGGTCTAGGAGTATCTGGTGGATGCTCCATCCGACGGTAGACTGGCGCTGGTAGTTTATCCGTGCTTGTGGGATATATTTCACGAAGGTCACGACGAGCTTTACGTAGCTAAGAGCGTAGATCTATCCGCAGCATCCACCATCAGCGGGGGCACTCAACGTGCCAGTTCTTGGAGGTAAGGGTACGAACGACATCGATCCATGCCCACCCTAGTGCGTCTTTGGCCTGGTCACCTCCCTTAGTGGCAACAGTGATTATAATAGCCAGTACTGCCAAAATGCTGCCGAAAAATATCCCCATGATTGACCGACTAATCCGCTGTGTCCGATTTGTCTTGAATCCCCAACACCAGAATTGTGAATACGTTATACAACTTAGTAGCGCAGCATGCACTGCGAAGGCAAGGTCGTTGAACCGCACGGTCGGTTCCGGGGATATTGGGTTTCGGACAGCGTATTGATGGCGGATCAACGGTGAACTGAGGAATATAGAAGTAGATATGGCGTAGCTGACGAAACCCAGGATATTGACCACTGGGAAGTCGATCGCCAAGCCGACCGTTGATTTGCGCCGCCAGTTCAACCATGGCTGTGCGTAGAATGAAGTGCTCCAGCAAAGGACGCTGGAAGGACAGGGACTATGGTCAGGGCGATTTTGAATTCGCTAGCCGCAGAGTGTGAACTTACTACGACCAGCCTAGTAGTCTGTGTGGTGAAATGTCAGTTTGACGGGATGTCAGGTTAGAAGCATACCCGGCTAGTTACCTGGAAACTGCATTTGCTAGCCAGAGGCGATCTGGCATCTTCGGGGGTTTGCTGGAGCAAAACTCTTCAGATCCCGCAGCTCGGATAATAAGATAGGGACTGACAACTGAGCCGATGACGGTCACGCGAAATGAGGAGTGATGTCACGTAGTAAAGATGGCTGGCTTGTGCTAGTAGGGGCTAATCGGCGCTATTTGGCGGATGAGGGGGTCTAGCCCGAATTGTTGGTTGTCTGTCGCCGAGCGTGCTCTCCTCCTGCAGATTCGAGGCAAATGCTACGCAGTTGGGCACGGAGGGCTTGCTTCGGGGTACTGTATAGTAGCATGGAGCAGCATTGAGAATCATTGAGCAGCGTTAAGCAGCGTGGGCGTGGGCGTGGGCGTGCGGTCAATTCAGGCGCCGGCGGATTCATCATCGACGCTTACATAATCGTATTCTGTGCGCAAGGAGGGATGCCACTAGACCAGGTGTGGCAATCGCCGACTGCACTCACCCCAATCCGATGTGGCGCGTTCCTCACTCATGTTCCCTCACGTCCTCTACTGATGGTTTAGACAGTCGCTTGTAGCGTCTTGCAAACCGTTTTCCTCCCTTTCTCTTATCGCGTCACGGTCCGTGCGATGGCTTCTTCACCATCGACTCACCGGAGGCCTTTCAACACGCGCGGAAGAGGACGCGGTCGCCCCCGTGGCCGGCCCTCAAGCTCCTCAGCTTCGAACCCTGCGCTTTCAAACGGAACGCCTGCAACACCGCTTGACAAGCCTAAGAAGCGGAGATATATACCAGGGGGCCCTGGGGGTGGGGGAAGGTACGTGGATGAGGATGGAAACGAGACACCCGTAGGTGGAACAGGTCCAGGAGGATATGCGTACACGGGACCGAGGGGACGAGCTGGAAGAGATCATACGGTAAACGGACTTACTCCAGCAAGGGTTAGGTCACGTAGGAGGGAAAAGCTTGTAACGAGACCGAGGTATAGCTCGGCCGCAGCGGCGGCCGCAGCTGCTGTCCAAGGAGATGGGTACAAGCCGCGAGAGGAGAGGGGATGGGAGGAATTCCATCCTCAGTTGGAGATTGAGACAACTCTCATGGTGTTTAGTGCAGATGAAGTGGATGGGATTACCCCGACCAACACAAATTTCAATGGCGAATCGACAACCTCAGCGGATGATGTCTATCGACGAAAAGCCTCGACAAACGGAATCAACAGAGGAGGGACCCCGAATGGGGATACTATAGGACTTTCTCCAACACCTGCTATGAATGGCACCAACGGTCATGCTCTTACACCTCCGGCGAATAGCGAAATCGCCCTCCCTTCTTCTTCAATAGAAGTCTCCATGATAAATCCATTGAAACGACGTCCAGGTCGGCCCCCGAGGCGACCAGAGTCGGTATTCGGCGCTAGTTCAACGTCCCCTGGTCTCAAAATCATACCTCCCCCAGGACCGAATCCCAAT
Organism: Geoglossum cookeanum; assembly: GCA_021527025.2. Lineage (NCBI taxonomy): Eukaryota > Fungi > Ascomycota > Geoglossomycetes > Geoglossales > Geoglossaceae > Geoglossum > Geoglossum cookeanum. Next base: position 21,126 of record JAJDFF020000116.1, read on the forward strand.
GAGAGGCTCACTCTTCCAAAACCGTCTTTTCGGGCGACAGATTCATTCTCGCTCTATGAACAGAAAGCCGCTGGCCAACAGCGTTACGTCGATCGGACTATGTCTAACGTAGGATATCAGGAGAGCGACGAATTTATTCGGCCAGAAAGAAGGCTCATCAGGGTTTCGGAAGGTGCCATAGAAGAAGATCTTGACCTTGGACCAAGTGCCGCAAGTGATGGGGAAACTAACAAAGCCCTAGGGGGGGGAGGCGTTGGGAGAGTCGAGTATGATATGGATGAACAGGATGACAAATGGCTGGCAGCCTATAACGGCCTTAGGAAGACATTGGACGTGGAAGCCATCACTAGGGAGATTTTTGAGATCACAATGACAAAAATTGAGAAGGAATGGCATGCCCTCGAAAAACGTACGCGCACTTGTCCCCCGGTGATTAGTGGTCTGAGCTAACCTACTTTTAGGTATACCGAAACCCAATCCAAAGCCCCCGCAGACGCATAGACCCCGGTCGAGTTCTGCTGCTGCTGTAAACGGTGAGACTGCTGGCGGAGGTACGGGAGAAGAACAAGATAGCAAATGTGCTATATGTGACGATGGGGACTGTGAAAACACTAATGCTATAGTTTTCTGTGACGGATGCGATCTCGCTGTTCATCAGGAATGCTATGGTGTTCCTTATATCCCGGAGGGCCAGTGGCTCTGCCGCAAATGCCAGCTCATCGGCCGCGGGACTCCAGTAAGTGTCCAGACATATTTATGGCCTTAAAGTAGCTCCTCGCTGACCGTTTCTACAGACGTGCATATTCTGTCCTAACACCGACGGCGCTTTTAAGCAAACGAATTCGTCGAGGTGGTCTCACTTGCTCTGCGCGATTTGGATACCCGAAGTTACCCTTGGGAACACTCATTTCATGGAGCCAGTCATGGACGTAGAAAAGGTCCCGAAGCAGCGATGGAAATTGGTTGGTTACCACCTTTGGTCGATTGACGTTAGCTGACACCGTAACTTCCTAGACGTGTTATATATGCCGGCAGAAGATGGGTGCTTGTGTCCAGTGTGGAAATAAGAACTGCTTCATTGCCTTTCACGTCACTTGTGCGCGCCGCGCTCGACTATTTCTGAAAATGAAGTCCGCACATGGTGGACCTGCAAATCTCGATTCTGGGGCTCTAAAAGCATACTGTGACAAGCATGTGCCGCCTGAGTGGAGAAGGGAAAATGATGTTGATGCAGCGATAGTGGATGCTCAAGACTTCTATCATCACACGATGAGAGGCCGTCTATGGGCTGATAGCCAGCAATCGGCTCTGGCCCCGCAACTTCATACGACTGCTGACCACGGGGACGATACTTCGCACCAAACGGGTCCTCGAATAAGTCTTTCCTTGGGAGGGAATAAGCGAAAGCGGGCCCAACCGCCCAAAACCGTGTGGAAGCTACCTTCTGGCGCTCCAGTCATACCGCAAGTAGTATACAACTCAGTTGAGAGCTCTCTACAGAGGTTCACAGTACGCAAGCGAAAGGAATACGCGGCCGAAGCCTGCAAGTACTGGACCCTGAAGCGAGAGGCTCGAAGAGGCGCAGCACTCCTCAAACGACTGCAGCTACAAATGGAGACTTTCTCCTCAATGGAGATCACACGTCGAAACTTCGCGGGGATGGGTGCCGCCGGGAGGTTGAAACTTCAACGGCGGATAGAATTCGCCTTGAAGCTGCGCCAAGACGTCGAGAGATTAAGGCTCCTCTGCGACGAGGTCAAAAAGAGGGAGAGAGAGAAACTAAAAGAAGTAGAGATACTGAAAGATGTTGTCGACATCGTGTATTTCCCGATCGCACCACTTCTGTGGCCTATTATGGAGAAAGCGCATGCGTAAGTTGACTACCGTGTCTCACCTACTTTTTTATTGTATTACTAATGCCTCTGAAGGCTTGATGGCAAGGGACTTTTTCGAGAAGGTTTTAATAAGCTACGTGCTAAACTGGATGACCGGCATTATACGTCGGTGAAAAAGTTCTCGACGGACCTCCTTGCTGTGTTTTCTTCCGTTACTGGTCTCAACCCCGCAGAGGTGGTTGCGAACCGTGAATTTCAGACTAACGGGAGTCTCCCGGCGAAGACCGTTCCCGCGGATCAGAAGGAAGGCCGAAAGATCGCCGCCCGGGTTAGCCGCGCGGTGGGTCCTCTCCTCGCCGAGGCACGGCGAAAGGAGCTCGAGCTGGAAGGAAAACCTTACGAGAAAGAGGTACAAGAATTGGACAGCTTGTGGAACAGTAGCTTGCCATTGAGGCGAAACTCCATGGCAGCGTCCCTGTGCGAAGATGGTAGTGATGATGGCATAGCCATGAGAGACATCTCTGCGAACGGCGTCATAGGGCTTGAGAGGGAAAAGACGGTTGATGACGTCAAGGACACGGAGATGAGGGATATTGTTCTCGAGGCGAAAATCGACGTTCACGACGAAGATGCCCCTGGAGAGGATGTTGATGATGATCCATACTTTCTTACGCTCCCGACAAACGACCCAATGGACATCGATAACAGTAGCGGGAAGCCCGCGCAAGAGGAGATTTTGTTGGCGGATAACCAAAATAACATGCTCAATCAGCTCTTGCCTAGAGGTGAGCTTGAGAATGGCATTTGTGGACCAGGAACCACAACGCGAAACAGAGGACTGGAGAGGGGAGACAAAGCGGATTTAGCGGGGAACCGAGAGTACGGTACTTCAATCCCCCAGCCGACCCCGCCAACTTCACCTTCTAGTAGCTCTGAAGGCGAGGCGACGGCTCCACTCGCTCACGGCGGCATACCGTGGTACATGCAACCCTTTGACCCTGTCGGTACTATCATACACGAAGAGCGATGGACGGGCAGAGAAGTGTTGAGAGGGATGAGTGAAGAGTTGAGCGAAATTGACGACGACGAGCTCCGCGGATTAGTGGATAATGATCCAGACGGATCTAGTCAAGACGTGGATGGTAATATTCAAGCAGATGTGGTGGATGCTGCTGCTACTCCATCACGCAAGAAGGCTAGTAAGCGAGCGAAAGGCAACAGGAGGTCGAGAAGTTATCGCTGAGATTGGTGTTGTGGGTTGGACGGACAGCTCTGGGTAGGGAAAGGCGCCTTGTAATATACGTGTCTTGTGCATTGGCTAGGATGGCGTCCAGTCATTATGGGATGGAGACTTGCACGCCCGTTGCAAATAGTGAAAGCTGTGGCTATGTACTCTAGTTTAGCATAATTACTTGGTGGGCAGGAAGTCGGGCTGAATAAAGACATCGATGACTTGATCCCATCACTGACGTTCTCGGCGGTCCGTAGCCTCAACATCATCGCCTTGGCACGGATTGCCCCCCGTTTTTCTAGGCGACGCCTCATGTAGCGAACCTCCCTTTTATTTAACTCAGCTCTCAACCTCACCATCTCCCCCATCCTCCTTTCATCCAACCCTTCAATAATCCATCCTCCAGGGAAGAACTGCGTCCTGCCTTCGCTCCAGGCCATACTCGCAACGCTCTCTAGGACGCGTCCGCGGATCTGCTCATCTCTCATTCACTCCAGGTTTCAAACCGATTTTTGCAATCTCGCAACCTTGCCGCAACATCACCGCCTCTCGTCAATCATAAGTAAGACCGCTAGATCAGCAGCCCGTCTCTAACAATGACTACTATGGATTTCGAGAACGAATCTCGCGGATATGACGGTAGGGATATACATCCTGTTCGACCTGCTCCGCCCTGTGTTATCGGCACTGGTGTTGAGAGGTTTCTCACCGCTTCGAAGCTGACTGCACCGCGTGTCAGACGAAATCCGTTACGATCGTGAGCGGAGTGCCTCACCCAGGCCGACGCGACGCGATAGCCCTCGCGGTGCAAGACCACGCAGCGCATCCCCAAACGGACGTGTCGATAATCGGTAAGGCCTTTTTATCCTATCAGCCTTACATGCCCCATCTTTGCCCCTTCCCGGCTAATTCGCGAATGTCCCTCCCGTAGTCCTCCAATGCAAGACAACCGCCAGAGTGATGATAAGGAAGCCTCTGCTCGCAACCCTGGCTCTAACCTCTTTGTAACTGGCATCCACCCTCGTCTCTCTGAGCTTGAGGTTACTCGTCTCTTTGAGAAGTACGGAGATGTCGAGAAATGTGCCATTATGCTTGATCCGCACACTAAAGAGTCTCGTGGATTTGGCTTCGTGAAGATGGTCACGGCTGAGCAGGCCGATGCCGCCAAGGAGGGCCTCCAGGGCGAGGTATTCGAGGGTAGGACGTTGAGTATCGAGAAAGCTAGACGCTCTCGTCCTAGAACACCCACCCCCGGCAAATACTTTGGTCCGCCTAAGAGAGGTATAGTATCTATCCTACCTTGCTCCGAAATATGACTAAGACCGAACAGAGGATGTGCGCGGACCCCCACCGGGCCGTTACGACCGTTACAACGACCGCCGTGGCGGTGGCGGTAGATATGAAGACTCTTATAGGTCCCGTGGCTCTTCCCGTTATGACGATCGCGATCGCCACTACGGCCGCGACCCCCGCGACGATTATGTACCACCCCGTGGTATCGACCGTTACGCTTCGTCTGGACGCGAGGACCGTTATGGCCGCGGCGATGACAGGCGTGGATATTATGAGAGGGAAAGTGGCCGTTCTAGTCAATATGCCGAAGCAGGGCCTGGCGCGAGAGAAGCTCGTGACGGAGGAAGCTCTTTCGGCGGAGGTAGAGTCTACGAAGATCGTGTTATCGATGATCGATACTCCCGTAGATAATTGCGATCGCTGATCTGGCTCATCAGGTCCCACGGGGACTCCAAAGTAGATGCGCCCGAAGGCCGCCAGCCGTTTACGAACTTGGATCAGCACTTCAAAACGTTCTCCCTCAAAATTGCTTCTCCGTGCTACCTGCAGTTTTTTTCCTTTTGTTTTGTTTTATCCTGTACCATGTGTTTTCTTTTGCTTTACTCGTGGCTCGAGGGGACGACAGGCCGCCGCCAAACACCAGAATGCGCGCTCTGTTACTTGAAAATGGCCGAGGTCCCAGGGCGACACGACAGATCGATAAAAAGGAAAAGAGGACGACAAAAGCGAATCGGGGCTTATTTCAACTGTTTCCGATATTCATCGGTCTCGCAGGATTTCCTTATTATGCTCCTTGACATTCGACATAACGTCAGACGGATGGAGGCAAACATGCTACTGCCGTTTACTGGAAATTCACCTCTTGTCGAATCAAGCAGCACTGTTCATCTACTCGTCCATCAGTTGTATTACTATCGCAGCCAACCTCCTTGTCATTTTCTTCGGCTCTAATTCGGAGATGACAACACCCTCACCTTCAAAAAAATATCGATGACAGAAAGCGGGAAACGTCTGTGCAACAGTAGTCAGTCTGGCATTCCAGCGTTGTAAATGCCTCCCAGAAACCAACATTTCAAATCGTCTTTGCAAAAACATGAACAAATCGCCAGTGTACGGGAATCTAAAGCCGTCCACGACGACTACCCTAAGCGTGACAACTCCTCAGTGGAATGACAATGACGCCGCTGTAATTCGACTTGATCGATACCTTCGAAACTCTGTCGTAATCGTCTTCGCTTGCACTTTCACAACAGAGGCACTCCAAAGTCTCACTCGAGTACAGCTTTAATCGCCCTGAACAGCACTAACGCTACTTATAACAATAACCGCCCACACCACACCGCGCCATGAGGCTTCTCCGGAAGGTATGGGGAGGAAATATTTGTACTTGTATATGCCCGTACAAGGAACCCTTTTAATATCACATAGGCGCCGACAATAAGGTTCTGGGCGGTGCTGACTTTTATCGATTCATCTATAGCTTCGCACCCCCCTGTGGTCTCTAGTGTCTACACTGAAAGGGCTCTAGCAAAGTTGATTGACTTTGATTTTATCAAGAGTCACTAGAGAATAAAAAACATTAGTACGTTTTAGCTGACGTATTTCTTCTTTCAGATCCCTTTATAGTCACACGGACCGGTCGGGACATACACACAGATATCACCACCTGGAATCAAATACACCGAGTACTGAGTCTATAAAATTGTCGTGGAATATTCTCAGCACATGAATGCTTGAATTAAATATTACGAGGAAATAATGTCTATTTGCTTCCACACATCGGCCAGCCAGCCAGGCCACTACAAAATGGACGTAGTGCCTGCCAACTTCTCAATTTCAGAGAGGCATATACTTCAAGGCTTACGTTCCGACCCAGCAACTTGGTGTAAGTAAACCGCTTTGCGGAGCCCGCCAAGCACCTCGCGTACCAACAGCCCAGACCCAGCTGGTGGCATTCAACACAACTACTTTAAGTACTTTGCTTGATCGGGTTTGTATTCTGGAGAGGTGATGTTGCGCTGCAAGTGAGATCTGGCTGAGGTGGATGTCTGGTGATATTTAGGGTGGGAAGGTTCATTGCTAATATATACAAAGTGGCGAACTAGAGGGTTGCAGGCCCTGGAGTTATGCTATGACACTCGTATCAGGGACTTGGAGTGCTGTGTTCTGTCTAATTTTTCCAAAGTAGCTGTCTGAAAATGGGGACTGTATATAAGATTTTGGTTGATAGAGTGTCGATTAACGGTAACGAACGTTTGGCGTACATAACAGTAAACTAAATCCACAATGCAGTGAATAAGGGCGAAGGTCATGCTCGCTTCCTTCACAACTTCCCCTTAACTACCTCTACCTCTTTCCCCAAAATCTCCACATCCCTAAACGGCACCCCCAAAAAATCCCACATATAAACCCACCGATCACTCCCAAAAAACGGCGACTCCTCCCCGCACCTATTCCTGACCCAAAACCACGGGGCTCCAAATGCGCCACAGTCCAGTGCCTTTTGCGTAGTTTCGGTCAGTTCTTTCTTGTAGACCGGGCTACTGGTGGCTTCAGTGATGATGGTAGTGATTTCGGAGGGGGTGAAGAGAGAGGTAGACGTTAGAGCAGTGGCGAGGTGGGGAGCCTGCGAGATGTCGAGGTGCTGAGTGAAGATGGAGGAGAAGAGGGCGAGGAAGGTTTGTTCGTAGGTGTTTTGGGGGTGGTGGGCTTTTATGTAGGTTAGGGCACGGAGGGGCTGCGGGAGTTTTTCTTCGGTTTAGTAAATTTGTAATTTAAAAAAGAAAACCATCTGATTATTATTGTTGCTCTGGAAGGGCTAGATAAAACGTACGAGGATGGTGAGGATCGGGAAGATGCTCGGGATGCTGACGTTCGGGAGGTTGAAGTATTTTTTGGCCCGCAATTGGTCAAAACCCATATATTTTGCCTTGGCTGGGAGGAACATTGGGGGTTTGTTGCCTGTGGGGATTATTATGTATGTACGAACAACCGGCCGGGAGATTGGTCTTGGCCACTTATTCACGCACCAGTGCGGTTCATTATGCCGCCCAAGAAGACGGGGTGGAGTCTGTTTTTGGTGGTAAGCGGTTGGGCTAAGGAGAGAGGGGAGTTGTTAGGCGACCTACTCAATCTCTACGCCATGGGCTAGGAGGGCGTGGCGGTTTTTTAGGAGATAGGTTGCTGCATAATAGGAGTAGCTATGGAAGCTTAGTATCCTACCAAGCCTTCCCCTGGTTAGTTAGACAAAAGACTCACGGTGATACTATAGGTGTGACTCGGGATTAGCGATTGAACCAATTGGCTATGCGACTGGGAAGAGGAGTTTTGGGTTTATCACTCACCGCAATCAATAAAAACGTCGATTTTTCCCGTTATAATGGCCATGTTTGGTGGTTTGTAGGAGCGTGACATCTGGTAGTTTTGGAGCTCGTATTTGAGTGAAGTGCTTGTGCCGAGGTCCAACAGCGCACGTATCGCCGATCAATCGATCGATCACGGTACATTAGAATCCTCAATGTTCCGGGAGAGGCATCGCTATTTCATCATGTGAGCCCGCTTCCCTCGCTCCTTGGATATCCGTGATGCTGCGAGAAGTCGCTTTGGTCATTGGTGCGTCGCGTGGTATTGGGAGACAGGTCGCAATTGATCTGGCGAGGAATGGATATGCAGGTATGTTAATTCCCTCGAAACCTAGAAACATACAATTTATCTTTGTTTACGGGATCTGATTTCACGTATGTGATGACTAGTGGTCGTTGCTGCGAAAAGCACTTCTGATGCAGAGGATGTGCAGCCGTTTCCGCCAGACCCCAATTCGAGACAGTCGACTATCGATACTGTTGTGAGGGAGATAGCTGAGGCTGGTGGAGACGCAACGGCTATTACTGTAGACGTGAGGGATTTTGAGAGTATTCAGAGACTTATAGATGAGACAATCAAAGTAAGCAGTATCTAAGTCAGGTAACTTGAAGTGCTAATCTTGTCATAGAAATACGGCCGCCTAGATGTCCTAGTCTATAACTCCGGCGCGATATGGTGGGCCCCTGTCGAAAGGACGCCAATGAGGCGATTCCAGCTCATGCAGCGAGTTAACTCAGAGGGTTTGTATGGAGCTGTGCAAGTGGCGCTGCCGTATTTCAGAATGAATGGATGGAAAGGGCGGATCATCGTCGTCAGCCCTCCCATATACTCGAGATTTTTCCGGGGGAAAACGGCGTATGCAATGGGAAAGGTCGCGATGAGTGTTCTTACGAAAGGACTGGCTATGGATTTTGAGGGTGAGGGTAGAAGTGAAATGGCGATATCTAGTATCTGGCCGGCCGTTGTAGGTTACCTTTGATGGAGTTTGAATGGCTAAGTGCTTGCTGACACCGATGAAGGCTATCGAGTCAGGAGCTACTGGGCAGTACACGGAAAAAGACCCCTCAATTGTGAAAGACCTTCGGAAACCAGTTGGTTACTCCCGAAATGAAATAGGTGACGTAATCCTGATTGACTCGCATAGACTATCTACTCCGACGCTATCTTGGCCATGCTCAGAGCTCCTGCAGCGACGGTGAACGGCCTCCTCACGGTCGACGAGGACTTCCTCCGCGAATATGCAAATGTTACTGACTTCTCCAAGTATGCTGTTGTGCCGGGGTCCGATCCCCGGAGGATAATGCCGGCTAGATTCCCAAGTTTGAGGGTTGCCGAGCAGGGCGATGTGGGCATCACTACTGTTACTAGAGGGTCGAAGATATGAGCGCGATTTTTGCGCTGTTCCATTATTCAAAAGTTGAGGTAGAACGCATCTTGTCTCACAGTAGCCGGATTGATGAAGCACGCCCACCTCCGTTTCACCGGCCCGCCTCCCAGAAGGGGACCTACCAAAGTCACCCGATGACTGGAGGCTAGATGGGGCCTTAGGTGTTCAGTCGCAAGGCTACACCTGGGCGGCAAGAGGGCCGCCAGGTTAGTTGCCGGGGAACGTAAAATACATCGTGTCTATTGCATCGTCCAGAGGCGACGCGCAGGAGGCATGGGGGGCTGTTTCCCCTCCGCGCACATACGAATTTCGACAGCTGATCGCCGGGGGCGTGCCCATTTGGAAGACAGTCCAGACCACGTGATCTGAACGACGTTGATACCAATACCTTAACGACGATAAGCTTTTAAGCCGCAAGCGCCCTGACATGTACATGAAGTGGATTTCCCGCATATCAAGCCGGATTTAGAAGTCCGCAGGTAACAGTCCATCTTGTGGAGAAGAGAGGTTGTGGGCAAAACAGCGGATTTGGGCCGGATTCGTGCACTGGCCGTGGCAGCGTTTCCGCGCGGGCTTGGGCTGCAAATCCCGATCATGCTGTCAGCGAGTATTTGGGCTCCTGGAAGGGGCTGGAATGGCTGGATATGGGACTTGCATGGGTTTTTGAACGGGAGACTCCAGCTTGTTCCTGAGTTGTGTTCTGATGGGGTGGCGACCTCGCTAGTTCTGGGGAGTACGCGTAGTGCTGCTGTGTTATACGCGCAACAACCGGAAAACTTAAGGTGCGACAAATTTCCTATTCCACCGCTATTCTAGCAACACGCTCTCTTTCGCACTTGGCAACTCTGTAGACGGATGTGTTCCATCGACGATCGGGTCAATCAACACTCGAGTTGCGAGCGCAGGGATATCGACTGGAAGTTTGCTATCAACTCCTCTTTGCTGCAAATGTCTTGACCTGGCCGTTGGGACGGAGTACGTGATTCGCCTAAACCGCCACTCCCCTTGCATGTTCCTGGATCTCTTGCGCGTCTCGTCAGGTCGTTGAGGTGATCGTTGTGAGCTCCATCGGTATGCCTCCTTCCAAAGGTCTTTGGCGGCGAGCTAGATGTCTGAGCTGATGCATGGGAAGGCTTTTAGAGGCTATCGGGTACAAAGTAGAGTCCTAGAGGTTCCTCTCTCGCGGGCATTACGATGCCAGGCCATTACAAGCGGAAGTTTGAAGACTTCGATCCTAATGCATCTGACCCTGATGATGATGACTACGACGCGAAGGCTGAGCGAGCGGCTAAGCCGAAACAATCTAAAAGCCAACCCAAGAAACGGTCGAAACGCTCGCGTCGGTCGGGTTACGATACTGATGGCTCAGAAGATCCAAGTGAGGACGACCTAAGTGAGGAGGACTATGAAGATGCGGAAGACCCACACGAAGAAGAGGAGGATGTGGAGATCAACGAGCGAACCGGCCGACCGAAGAGGAAGACTACAAAGAAAACTACTACGTATGAAGAAAGTGACACGAACGACGATGACCTTGTTATCGAAGGCTCCGAGCCAGAGGAAAAACCGCGGAAGAGGTTGACCGTGAAGCTGAAGGTCAATACGCCTGCCCCAACAACAGGTCCTGGCCGAACATCAAGGGCTGGAAGCGCTACTCGCAGCCGTCGAGGACTTAGCAATGAGCCCCAGTCAGCCGGTACGCGAAGAAGTAGCCGGCTGCACCACGACGAACACGATCCCGTTGTTGCTCTTACTGGTTCAGGAAAACACGTCGAAATAATACGACCAACAACTAAAAGCCCAGAGACTAAACCGGGACGGCCAACACGCGGTTCAAAAGGAATAAAGGCTCCAAGTACCATCGTCGAGGCAGAAGATGAAGCGAGCATCGCCACAGCAAAAGGCGAACAAGGGGATAATACAGCCCAATCCGAGAGAAGCACTAGCACACGCCCCCATCCTGATAGGAAAAGCCGACCCGATCAGGCAAAAGACTCAGACATCATGGAGCGAGATGGAATAGCCGTACTAGAAAAGACAGATACGCAGAACGCTACCCAAGGAGATAGTGATATACAGATGCTTGAGGACACTCCTGTGGATGGGATTATTCCCGAAACAGACCCAGATGTAAACGCTGAGGGCGACGACGACGATGATGACGAAGAACCAATCTCCAAGGGCGGCCGTACAGGAAGCACTAGGGTAAGTAAAGAGACCCCTATAGTGTGCGCCAAAGCTGCGCTTGCTAGCGAAGACCGGGCCGTTGTGGGTGACAGATTATTGTTACAGGCCAGTCGTGCAACTAGGAACCAGCACCCAAGCCGGGAGCCAAAAAAGCAACGAAAGGGCGGTGGGGGTCAAGATGATAGCGATTTCGAAGTGCCGGATGAAGAAGGCGATGAGGACATGTCCTCTAACTCAGAAGTAACCGATGCCTCTCCCCGAAAAGGAAGTCGGGGAAACGACGAAGAGGATTACGAGAGTAGCAACACCCGCCGGTCCGGTCGGTTGGCAAAAGGCCCTTCGAAAGGGAGCGACAGCGTATTGCACGAGGGGGATGAAATCGCGGAAGAACTAGAGGAGCTTAAGGCTGGGGATAGACCAAGGAGGGTTCCAAGAACTCAAGAGATTATCTACGACTCCCGCCCGCATTTGCGCAGAAGAAAGAGAGATGTCGACTATCGTATCGTCAAACCAGACGTAAACTTGTTCCCTGACTTCGCTGAAGAGGCACCCTCTGCATCTCCATCACGTCGCAGTCGTGCTACTGGAGGAGGAACCTGGCAGCGGGATCTATTTTCCACATACGGACCGTTTGGTGGTGCGGGTGGTCCTCCACCCGTATTTGGTAACCGCGCCTTTGGTGCAACTGGCGGGGTTGATTCAGACAGTAGCGATGACGAAAAGATGCAACGCCCTGGCGGCCTTGGCGGGACAGTAGGAATGACACCTACGTCTACAGCACCTCCAGGTCTTTTGGCTGCTGGCCAATCTCACAACATGGATCCTCTCCAAGGCCCCTCTGGCACTCCTGCAAACCTTGGGAAAATCAAGAATAGGCAGGCGCTGGCAGATGCAGATCCTTTGGGAGTTGACCAAAATGTGAGTTTCGACAAAGTTGGAGGCCTGGAGGACCATATCAATCAGCTGAAGGAGATGGTATCCTTGCCTCTTCTATACCCCGAGATCTTTCAACGTTTCAAGGTTACACCACCTAGAGGCGTTCTTTTCCATGGCCCACCGGGAACCGGCAAAACCCTTTTGGCTCGCGCGTTGGCAGCGAGTTGTAGCTCAGAGGGTCGAAAAATAACTTTTTACATGCGGAAAGGTGCTGATGCTTTGAGCAAATGGGTTGGCGAAGCCGAACGTCAGCTCAGACTACTTTTTGAAGAAGCGAGGAATAGCCAACCAAGTATTATCTTCTTTGATGAGATCGATGGTATGAATTCACCCCAATTTGAGGTAGTAGGGTGAAAGCTAATATAAATGATATAGGACTTGCGCCTGTTAGATCTAGCAAGCAAGAGCAGATTCACGCCTCCATTGTATCCACACTCCTAGCTCTAATGGATGGGATGGATGGCCGTGGACAAGTCATAGTCATTGGGGCTACCAATCGCCCGGACTCAATAGATCCTGCATTACGTCGCCCTGGTAGATTTGACCGAGAATTCTACTTTCCACTCCCGTCGACGAAAGCTAGGAGGGCTATTATAGATATTCATACCCAAGGGTGGGAACCAGGGCTTTCTGATCCGTTTAAAGACGACCTGGCTGCATTGACGAAAGGATACGGAGGTGCTGACCTGAGGGCCTTATGTACCGAGGCTGCCCTTAATGCGGTCCAACGGAGGTATCCTCAGATTTACAAGTCCAACGAAAAACTGTTGATAGACCCTACAACTATTGACATCACGGCGAAGGACTTTATGATATCAGTCAAGAAAATCGTCCCATCTTCAGAGCGGTCAGCCTCTTCCGGTGCAGCTTCACTCGCACCTCATATTGAACCACTCCTACGCAAGCCATTTGCAGAAATTAAGAACATCCTTGCCGAGATTTTGCCCGAGAGAAAAAAAGTAACAGCCTTAGAGGAAGCACAATTCGAGGACTACAAGGACCCAGATGGAGGGTTTGGGCGTGAAAGAACGCAGCAAGGTAGACACGTCATTTATATTGTCATTTAAATATCCTAGTGCTAACCCATGACCTAGAATTCGAAATTTCTCGAGTGTTTCGGCCGAGGCTGCTCATTCGTGGTATCCCCGGAATGGGTCAACAATACATTGCAGCCGCTCTTTTACATCATTTTGAGGGTCTTCACGTGCAGGCATTTGACTTACCTACTTTATTAAGTGATTCTACCAGGGTAAGCTGACAACAGAGCACTGCGCGTTCTCCAAGAGCCAAATCAAGAATACTGATTTTTTTTAGTCCCCGGAAGCAGCGGTTGTGCAACTGTTCGCTGAAGTCAAACGCCACAAACCCGGGGTCATCTACCTCCCTAGTGTTGATGTATGGTATAGAACAGTGGGCACAACTGTTATCTCAACATTTCTCGGACTTTTGCGAAGCATTCCTGCTACTGAGCCTGTCTTGTTACTTGGCGTTTTGGATAGTGATCCGGACCTTGTCGACAGAACGATGTTAAAAGATTTATTTGGTTTTTCAAAACGAAACCAGTATGAACTTGACCGCCCACACAAGGTTTGTGATGATGACCAATTTACGCTTATCCATTGAAGGTTGAGCTAATTGCTCACAGGAAAGCCGCCACGAGTTCTTCAAGAGTGTTATCGGTTACATTCGGATGTCTCCTAGTGACTTTCCAAACCCAGGCACTCGGAAGAAGCGGAAAATCGAAATTTTGCAAGTCGCGCCAGCTCCTCCTCCAAGGAAACCTACTAAAGAGGAACTTAAAAACCAATTAAAACGGGACATGTTAGTTCTTAACTTTCTCAAGATCAAGATACAGCCAATCATGGACCAGATCAAGCTCAAGTACAAGAAATTCCGAACCCCCATCATAGACCACCTGCAAATAGCATACCTTTTTCAGGAAGACGATCCAAACTTTGTGGTAACTGATGTACCACAAGGGAATCGGCCCTACGAGAAAGCCTTTGATAAACATGGGTATGAGGGTCTCTTGGAGAAGGCAACTGGCAAGTTTTACTACAACCGTGATATTGGAATGATTGAGGAGCGTCTATCGAATGGATTTTACAAACGCCCAAAGGATTTCCTGACCGAAATTCGTTTCCTTTCGAAAGACGCAAAGACGGCGGGCGACAAAGATAGGCAGCTAAAGGCCAGCGAGATGGTTTCGAATGTGGAAGTTGACATTGCTACGATTGAGGCCGATCCATTCCTAGGAGACTGTGAGAATGTGTACCTTCGGTTCGAGCAGAGGGAGAAAGAGAGGGCCCTTGCCACAAAGGTAAGCGGGCCCGAGACGGAGGCGACAGGACCCACAGTCCCGATACCCGGAGTTTCACCGCCCTTAGCAATCCCTCCTAGTGCTGTCCTGGCGGGTATCGGAGACGCGACAACTGGTCCTATGCTGGGTCAACCCACACAGGTTGATGCACCGCGCGGCCAACCTGGCCCGCCGCCTGCCACGCCCATCCGTCCATCTCAATCCAGCTCTCTTTCGAACGGCGTTGTAACTGATCCAATGCGTCAAAGCGGATATATCCCTCAAAGCAATGGATCCTCTGTCCCATCAGGTGCCGATGGAGACGTCGAGATGACAGACAGGGACTCGTGCCCGCCAGCACAGCGCGCGAGCCAGCAAAGTAGGCTCCATGACGCTCAGTATGTGAAGACACCATCTTCACGACCCCCCTGGATGCTTCCACCGAAAGAACCCTCCACATTGTCCAATTGGGAGCTTTTTCCAAGCGGGGCAACTACTCAGCGTTCACAGAAGTCTGTATTGACGCCCATGCCTCCCGGTTCGCAGATTGAAGATTTCGGAAACGACGCGTCTACAACGACTTCAGGACAAAAGGCCTCGGATCAGTCTGCTCGATCATCTCAACCGTTCAATACACAAAGTTCAAATGGAATTCCAGGTTCTGGAAGGAAAGAAGAGCCAGACTTTAGCGCCTATCCCGCTAGATCTCATGGCGATTCCCAGTTGCCAAATACGCAAGGTAAGCTCACTAGTGTTCCAATTATTCGTGTAAACAGAATGAACTAATATGGGGAAGAAATGCATTCAGATGGAAGCGCACCAAACAGTAGCCAACCACATTCTCAACCTCCTGTTCCGCATTTTAATGCCCCGAGCAAACAAGCGGCGCAGAATAGCATTCTATCGATTCTCAACGACCCTCCGACGGCGTTAGTTTTGGACAGTAATTACATTGATAAGCTTCACGAAGAGTTTGCTGAACGAACAAGTGGATGCTCAGTAGAGCAATTGGAGCAGATAAATGCAGCTCTCATGGATGAAATTTGGAAGACCAGGGATGAGTGGGATAGGAATGTTGTTGGGGGTAAAGCCCAGAGAGTTTTCAACGAGGTCATCGAAGATGTTGTGGAGATGCAGGCTGTCCTCCCTGCGAGTTTAGGTACGGTTTAGGTGATGTCAATAACGGGCTTAGCGAGCTACCCGTACTGAGATTCTGGGAGTTATGGGATTAAGGTGGTGGTGGACGCTTGGGGCAAAACTAGATGTGTACTGTATGGGGAGCTAGACCCCGACTTGTCCGAATTGTGTGATTGTACTGTACTTCTACGTGGTGTTGGGGGCGAACTATTGAAATAGAGTGTTGCACGACACTTCCACTACGCATGTCTATGGAGGAAAAACAACTAGGGAGCCTCTGTACTCGTACATAGACACAGAATGGTACGGAGTCGCAGAGAACAAGGACAGTACATGGTGTTGTTCCTTGGCACCAGGTTGGCGAATCACAGACGCTCGGTGTTGCTCTGGCAACGGTCTCGGGTCTAAAATTCATGTTGACAGTCAGGTCTCGCCACGACATACAAAAATACACGCGCCCGGCATCTTATCAGGTATTTTCTACCCCAAGAAGCATTTAGCGCCATGGCGAACTATGGACCAGCACTGCCTGGCCCCGCGCCTTTCGCAAGACCAGGACTGCCAGCAATGGCATACGAAGATGATACATTCGCCGGCAGGGGCAGGACTGGGAACCAAACCCCTCGAGTGCGCTTTGAGGACGAGTGCGGGGAGGACGACACCGAGAATGTCGAGTACACAACGGAGGTACGCGCCGCCCTCCGAAATGCGGCCCCTCGCCGGAGGAAAACGACGCAGAACCGACGGGTGGAGATACACGAAGAGATCGGTAAGGAATCCCCAACAATAAACAAGCCCATTTCCTCAACGGTTTTAGCAGCACCCACGGTCTCCCGATCCACGGGCTGTTCACAACCCCGACGATCATCACTTCGGAGCGTGAATAGCGAGAACCCGCCGCGACACTCTCTATTCTCTCAGCCTGCGCACCGTATGCCTGTTATTCCAGAGGCCAGGCCCACAAGACGTCGGGTATCTGCTATCTTAGAGGAGAGAGGAGCCAATTCAACGCGTACACCTGCAGGCGGCAATCAGCCTGACAAGATTCGGCGCCAGTACGAGAGCCTCTTCGACATCTCTAGGGATGAGTTTTACGGAGAGAGCAAACTCGAGACGAATAAACTAGGGAAGGAGCCCCGACGGCGGACAATTTACGTCCCTTCAGAAGACACTACAATTATGACAATCCACCCGGGGGCTAGTCTAAGGGCTGATGGCCCAGACCGCATGAGATCCAAGCACCCCAATCTGGATCTTGCTACGGTGTCGGAGGATGACGGAGAGATGGTCGATCACATTAAACGAAGAGCGGCGAGGAAGTCACTTGCTGCTGCCCCGAAAAGAGCTCCGCTTTCGCAGGTGTCCAGGGCTAACCAGGGCCAGCCGTCCTCACTCGAAATTGTAGGAGCAGGCGGCGGGAAGGAGAATATCCCTCCAAATGGAAGCGAAGCTGGAAAGAAGAAAGGAGCATCAAAGATTGTAATCACCATTGACGGGCAGAAGCCGGGGGCGGTCAATATTCACTCGCAAAATAAGGTGGCTAAGGCGCCTCTAAGCCGAAGCCGTCCAGAGAGCGTGCCTGATCAAAAACCGGCTCAGCACAGGGCCCCAAGCCCTAAGCCTATCCTCTCCAGCTTCCAGAACTCTCCTACGTCGCGAAAGAGGACTAGCAGTGAATCTGCAGACAGTTCAGGAAGATCAAAATTTTTAAAACAGAAGAAAGATGCTTCATCTCTGACGGACAAGCAGCTCGCGGGGACAGTCAGAAGGCCACAACAGTCCGGTGTATTGAGGCTAACGCCGCCAGACCAACGTACCTCTCCCCGTCCCCGTTCACGTCGGCCGGAAAAGGTTCCCTCGAAGCTTAGCGTGCCAGTCGTGCTCCAACTTGCCCAGGAACACCAAGACAAATACCCAATTCTCCTCGAGAACATTTCAAGGCCCGAGATGTACGAAGAGAATTGGCTCAACCACCAAGAAGAAGCTATTACACAGCTTCTCAATGGGCTCTTTGATTCCGCCGCTAGCAGCCAACAGCAACAGCTAGGCTTTCCGGAAAAACAGAACATGAGGAGGGCATTGCTAGGCCTTTACCAGCAGCCTTCTTTCCCATTGCTCTACAAGCGGCTACAAGCGTCTCTACTCTACGGTGCCTTAAGTATACCAAAGGAATTAATCTCGAAAACCATCCACCTCAAGGACGACGTAGGTTTCAAGCGAAAGTTTTTGACCCTGTGGATTGAGACGTATCAGCCTTTAGTGCTGAGGGCTGCTTCCGAGGTCGTTATAGGACGAGAAATCACCCAGGCCCCTAGAAATTCCGGCGGAGGCTTATCTGAGAATGATGAGCGGCGCGCCAGGGCTGAAAAGAAGTCTATCGAGACTTTCTTGGATATATTCCTGGTTCGCAACGAGGATGCTGTTCGTCCGAAAAACACCGTTGGCAGCATTGGTAATATCGCACGAGGGAATACCGGGGTTTCGTCCTTGGAAGGGAATGTATCGGATTTTGGCAGTCAGGGGTGGGCTTGGAGACGCACAGTACTTCGAAGTTTGATGCTTGTCCTCCTCCTGGATACAGGCAAAGCAAAAGGGACTATTAACGACTGCCTGTTCCTCAAATCATCCTCGCACAAGTCTACTGCATCTGTCCTACAGACTCTCAGCAGCTTTGTATTACCTTCTCTGGGCGACATTACTCGACCGCTTGGGCACCTCAATTACCATGTTACACATGTCCAGTACCCTCTTGAAGAATACGACTACAAGATCACCAACCTAGCGACAGACATACGGGACGGGGTCCGTCTAACACGCTTGGTCGAACTACTTTTGTACCCGCCATCGTCTCTGCTAAGGGAGAACGACATTACGGTCACCATGCCGACTGGAGATGTTCTCACCACAGCTTCAAATCACGCGGACTCCTGGGTGCTCTCTCACCATTTGAAATTCCCTTGCATGGGTAGGGTGCAAAAGGTCTACAATGTGCAAGTAGCGTTGGCGGCCCTACAGGGGGTAAGAGGAGGAACAGCAAATCACGGAGGCGTAAGGGCAGAGGAGATTGTAGATGGCCACCGGGAAAAGACCGTAGGGTTGCTGTGGGGATTGGTGAGCAAGTGGGGGTTGGGCACACTGATAGATTGGGGGGAGTTGAGAAAGGAGGTTCGCAGGTTGCGGTTGCGGTTGCGGTTACAGTTGCAAGAGAAGAGGGGGAAAGGAGCAGGAATGACCAATCAAGGCGAGTGTGATGAGAGTGAAGAAGAAGATGAGGAAGAGGCGGAGTTTATGCACGGGCTTGAGAGACACACGTATCTGCTCCGGAGATGGGCATCAGCCATCGCGAGGCTGCATGGGAAGAAGGTGACCAACCTCACGACGTCCTTTGCAGACGGTGTCATTTTTGAAAAGATTGTCGACGAGTACGAAGTCTATTTTCCATTCCAGCAGCAGCAGCAACAGGTGGGACTGGTGATTGAAGGGCGACATGCAACGAGTCTAGAAGGGAAACTGCGTCGACTGGGATGCAGCCACTACTTTTGTGAGTTTTTTTGTGTGTGCAGTGCATTGCATTGTATTGTCGTTCCTCTTTTTTTTGTTTGATAATGGCAGATGACTGACGATTTTTCCGTGATGATGCTCCCTACAGCCGGGCTCTTTGGCCGTAACGTGCGTGCTGGACGAGTGTTTGACAAGGATTTTGTGCTTGCAGGGCTGGCGTTCATGTGTTCACGATTGCTGCAGGCGTCGATTCGAGGCAGAGTGAGTTGGGTCTTTTTTTTTTTTTTTCTAATTTTTTCGTCACAGTCACGATGCAGTTTTTTGTGATGCAATTTTGTGATGATGCAGTTTTTGTGATGCAGTTTTGTAATGTGTGTGTCTGTGTGTGTCTGTCCCTGTGTGTATGGTAGACTAACCGAGAAACACACACAAAACAGGCGGCGATGACCATCCAACGTGCGTATCGCCAGTGGCAGCTCCGGCGCCAGATGCACGAGCGCGCCGTGTTGTTGAGGTTGGCGCATGATTGCCAGACGGTGGTGGTGACGCGTGACCGGGTGATTACAGCTGCGCGGGTGATCCAGCGGGCGTATCGGCGGCATCTGCACTGCAAGATCGACCGCCTCGTGTCTTGCGTCACGTCGTTCCAGGCGCATGCGCGAGGCGGGATTGCGCGGCGCAACTTCAGGTTTGAGAGGCTGAATTCAAAGAGACGGGCAAGAAACGGGGGCGACGGCGGCGGCGGCGGCGGCGGGTGGTGGTGAGTTGGGTTTTGGTCTTTTGAGACACATTCCATTCATTCGTGTTATGTGTTTAGGGTATACAGGGGACTATTTTACTTTTTTTTATTTTATTTTATTTTATTTCTGTCTTGGGTGCACTACTAAATCTGGCGCCCGAGAGAGAGAGAGAGAAAGTGTGAGTGAGTTGGTGCGGGGCGCGGACAGCAGCAGCAGCAGCAGCAGCAGCAGCGGGGCCTCTTTCCAAATCCATGGACATGGCATTTCACTAGCATTTCACTAGCATGACATTAATGTGGAATTCGCGTGGGGCAATTGACATGGGACTGCGGGCGTCATGTGGAAACGAACAAAAAAAAATCCAAGAAGAAATATATCCCTACCCAACCCAAGAAAACAGAAAAACAGAAAAAACCAAGAAAAGAAGAAAAAAAAAACTATTATTCCTCGAATGATTGTTTTTTTTATATATTTTATTGCAAAAAGAAGGAAAGAAGAAGGGGGAGTTGGGGTTTTTGTTTTTTTATTTTTTATTTTAAACTTTCCCTGGCCCCCCGATGATGTGCCCCCCCCCCGCTACAGATGCGATGAGAATCCCATAACCACGGTTTCGTTTTCTCTCTCTACCCCTCCTTTTACCCCCCGCATTCCGTTTCCACATTCCCGCCATTACGTCCCACACCACACCACGCCACGCCACACTACGCTACACTACACTACACTACACTTACACACACACACACACCCACACAGCACAGCGCACCGTACCGCACCGCACCGCACCGCACCGGGCGCGCGCTGCATTCTGGCAACGACAACGGCGGGTAGGACAGTGTATATTTCTGATATGGCAACGCAACTGTGCAGAGTAGAGTATATTTCCAAGGGGCGAATGAATGAATGAATGAATGCTAATAATAGCCGGGGGGGGGGGAGGGGGGGGTCTTTTGTTTGTTTTGTTTTGTTTTGTTTGTTGGAGTGCGTGCGTTTTTTCTCCTGTGTTGTTGGAGTTGAGAAAGTACATTCCTAAACGGCAACAAGCCTACTACTACTACATACAGTACGTACAAAGTAGATACATTCCCAACCGCAACTACCCTACACTGCATTACACACATTTCCCCGCCACCACCACCACCACCAACAACAACGCACTACCACACAATATTCAAAAACAACACAAAACTAGCTAGCGCTAGCACACAATTAATTTCCCCCAATGCCCCCCCAAAAATAAAAAAATGAAAAATGAAAAATCAGGGAGGCGGGAAATGATATATATTGTAGAAAAAAATTCCGGAGAGGGAAAAAGAATTAATTGTCTTTTTGTCGTGTTAGACTAGCTTGCTTACTTACTACCTATCTATCTATGTGTGCAATGCATGTATTATGCATTGCAGCGTAGTTTGTAGGCGGGAGTTTATTAGTTTGTAGTTTTGTAGTTTTGGGTTTGGGTTTGGGTTTAGGTTTTTTTTTCTTTGTTAGGTTTGGTTGTTGGTTGGTTGGTTGGTTAGTTGGTTGTTCGGTCGGTTTGGGTTTCTCGGGTTTCTCGGTTTCTCGGGTTTCTCGGTTTGTGGGTGTGTGGTGGGTGTGTGTGTGTGTGTGTGTGTGGGTGGGTGGGTGGTTTTCTGGGCTAGAAAGGAAGAGGGGGGGGGGAAGGGAAGCAGGGGGTGTGGTTTTGGGTAGGGCTTGCAATGCCAGATGATGATGATGATGCCAGGGAGGAGAGGGAGGGGCTGGATGGTTTAGTCTGGATCGCTATTATCCATCGTCTCCGTCATACCTCCCATGATCGCGGTTCGTTTGTCATGGGTTTTTTTTTTTTCGTCAGCAGCAGCAGCAGCAGCAGCAGCAGCATCGTCATATTATCCCCACAACTACCCCATAACTAACCCACCATATCCACTACCATACCCACCTCCCACCTCCCACCTCCCACCTCCCACCTCCCACCTCCCAACCAACCAACCAACCAACATCCAAACCAACCAAACCACACACAACTACCACACCACACCACATCACCGCCACCACAACCACACAACCGCAACCGCCCCGCAAGATATAAGAACCCCTTACAGCTCTCTCTCTCTCTCTCTCTTTCTTTCTTTCTCTCTTTTCTCTTTTACTTCCTCCTCCTCTCTACAGAGAAAGGGGGAAAAAAAATTGAAAAAAAAATTAAAAGAGAGAAAGGAAAGGAAAGAAACAAGTCGAGAAACTCGAGAGAGCTACGTCTATCTGTCTGTCTGTCTGTCTGTTGGTCGGTCGGTCGGTCTGTCCCCACATAGCCCCGGCGCGAACGAGCTCCCTGCCTGACTGATTGATTGATTGACTGACTGACTGGCTTGATTTTCTTGTTTATTATTATTACCATTATTACCGTCGGTACTGTTACTGCATCGTCGTCGTCATTACCATCATCGTCACCACCATCGTCACTCCTATCATATTATATATACCGCGCGACTTGTTTCTGTGACTGCTACATTTTTTTTTTCTTCTTTCCTTTGCCCATTCAACATCAATCTAAATACATATACATACTTACGTACGTGTCGTTATTGGGGTTATTCGCATTGGGGTTGTTCATATCAAGGCTATTTACGTTAGGGATATTCGCGTCAAGGCTGTTCATATTGGGGTTGCTCACGTCAAGGCTGTTCGCGTTAGGGATATTCACATCAGGGCTATTCATATCGGGGTATTCACATTGGGGTTGTTCACATTGGGCCATTCACATCAAGGCTATTCTCATCGACGCTATTCACACCAGGACTCTTCACATCAAGGCTACTCACATCAAAGCTATTCACACCAGGACTCTCCACATCAAAACCACTCACACCAGGACTTCTTCACCATCAGGGTTACCATCGTTCACATTGCTATTGTGACTAGCCCAAAAAAAAAAAAAAAAAAATGTCGCTCACGAACCTTCCGCCAGAGCTACATCATTTAATCCTCAGCCATCTATCGCCACCGTGCCTGCTGGCCTATGGCTTGACGTGCCGCACCAACTATGCGCTGCATGGGCTGTCGCTGACAGCGCTGACGCTGGGGGTGTTTCACTCGCGTCTCTCGTCACTAATCTCCTTTCTCCACCTGTCGTCTGCTGTAGCGGCGACGAGTTCTGGTTGTTGCGATGGTGGTGGTGGTGGTGGTGGCGGCGACGGCGGCGGCGGCTATGCGTCATCTCTACCGTCATCGTCATCGTCCCATAGCGTTTCTGTTCTGCTCAAAAAGAGAGAATCCCGCTCTCGAGCCGTGGTGACAGGCCGCCAGAATGCAATTGCGAGCAGCGTGCTCCGCCGCTACAAATACATCCAAACGCTTGACCTCCTACTCTGGGACCTAAAGTCCTGCACTACATCAGCAATATCCGGTCTCTATGCGCTCCGAAACCTTACTATCCGCCTTGACCACCCCTACATCCGCCACCCCGATCTACCCAAAACATACTGGGAGACGTGCGCTCCCGGCACACTATGGAATTGGCTGAGCAGTGCCCTGACACCACCACCACCACCACCACCACCACATCATGGCAGCGACGGCGGCCGAGCACCGGGGAAAAGAAAGCCGATGGGTGGCGTCCTGCAAAGTGTCCACCTGGAGCGCTGCGGAATCACAGACTACCAGCTTGAATGCCTGCTAGCGGACCATCCGCTTATCCACACCATCCACCTACAAAAGTGCCTCATCCTGACAGGGGAATTCTTCGAAGCCCTAGCGCGCTCTGTTTTTCTCCCCTCCACACTCAAAGTCCTCGTCTTTACCGATTCCAGCAGCGAGGCCATTGACAAGAGGATATACCCGTACATTTCAGAGCTCAAGGCCCTAAAGGTAAGCTATGCATGCATGCAATACAAAAAACCCCTTTCCTCTCTTTTTTCCTCTTTTTTTTTTCCTTTCCTTTCCTTTCCTTTCCTTCCCTTCTTCTTCTTCTTCTTCTTCTTCTTCTTATCCTAACCCCAACCCCAAACAGGTATTAGACCTCCACAACTGCACGAATCTCCGCAACAAGGACGTCAAGCACTGGAACGACACCGTGTGGAGGATTCCCGACGTCAGACTCCCGCAGGAGGAAGAAGAAGAAGGGGGGGGCACTGGAACAACAACAACAGCAGCAGCAGCAGCAGCAGCAGCAGCGGCAGTGGCGGCTTCGGGAGCGCGGGGAATCGAGGTTGATGAGGAGTACAAGTAGCCGACCGATTTTTTTTTTTTTTTTTTACCTGCTATTTGACAGGGAAAGGAAAGGAGGGTTTTTTGGGTTTTTTTTTTTCTTCTTTTTTGGTTGTTTCGTTCCTGCGCATAACTTTTTTTTTAAATAAGCGCCAACAATAAAAAAATAAAAAAAAAAACGAGAGAAAAAAAAAAAAAAAAAAACAAAACAAACCTCACCCAACTAACCTCACCTAACTTTATCCACCTAACTCTAACTAACCTCACCCAACTAACCCCACTAAAACTAACCCCACTAAAACTACATATAACGTCACAGCGCAACTTTTGTTTTTTTTTTTTTATTTTTTTTTATTTTTCTTTTTTAAAAAAATAAAAAATAAAAAATAAAAAAATGACTATATATATACAAGTAATATAAATAACTATAGGTATTAGTATTAGTATTAGTATTAACGGGAGGACAAGGGAAATTGGGAAAAACAAAAACTCAACTCCAACACACCCAACACACTCGCGTATAACGCGCGTTAAGTGTGTGCGCGTTGTGCGTTGTCTTGAATTCTGTGTTGTGCAAAACTGACTAAGCTTCTCGGCGATCGCTGTTTTTTGGTTGGGATAAAACAACAACAACACGGGACGTTACTAGAAAGCTTTTTTTTTTCCCCTCATCTATTTTTTTTTTTTTTTTTTTTTTTTTTGCCCCCCCCCCCCTCTTATGTGAAGAAGAAGGGGGCGAAGGGCTATACATACAAGGACTGAAAACAAGAAGAAAAAAAAAAGGCCGCATAACTGTTTCTTCCCCCGCTTCTCACCAAGGAGAGAGAAGGAAAATAAATGGGTGGGGGGGGGGGGATATAAAAAAAAAAAAAAAGAAAACTCCCGCCGACTACAAGACAAAGGAAGGATTCACGTCGAAGATGACAATCAATCAATCAATCAATCGATCAATCAATCAAACCAGTGTGGAGCAACGCATATAGCAATAGCAGTAGCATGGGTACATCTTGAATTAATTCACTATTAGGTTCTATATCATGTCAGTGTCCTTTCTTTCCCCTTGGAAACCCACCATCTTGAATATCGATGGCTCATACTTCGCATGGTCTGCTTCCCCTGCAACACGGCTATTGACCTATTTTCAAATTGACGCGACGTGATTCCTAAAGTTTTGTGATTATTTTGCCCACACCACCGCGCCGACGTGCTTGTTGTGGTGTCATACTTGCACGGGCAATCATCACGCCACCCCAACAAACCGCTGGCTGCACTTCCAACACCTTCTTCCATTGTCTTTATCCTCAATATTCTTGCACTAGCGGTCTTGCAGAGTAGCTGCTGTGCCTTTAAGCTCCCAAATTCTTTTCAAACACCTGCTTTTGGAGTATTCTACTCTCAATCAGTTGCTCCACCAGCCAGCCAATTCACATCACTCCGCGAGGTACGACGCCATCAAACTCCCTACACAAAACTCATCGGTGGTCCGTCTCCAGCCCTGGCAGATTCTCAGCTCTCTCCCCCGGGGCGTCGCAAAAAAGGAGGCATAGCGATGTCTATTAAGGACGATTCGAGTCCCTATATAGAGGCCGAAATTGCAACTGAGATAGTTGTCCTTGCACACTGGATTCAGCGTCATGAGTATGCCATCAAGCTCCCTCACGGCTTGTATGTGGCTGTAAGTAATGAAGGCACCGTTGTGAATGCCCAGCATGCCAATTGACTCCTAATCTAGGCCAACAACAGCGTTACTGAGGACAAGCCATCCACAACCATCGAGTTCTACCTCCACCGCATCCCCCTCCGCGAGCCTAAACTCCACGTAATGGGAGACTTGTACTTGATCTGCCGAGCAAAGATTGGCAGCCTGATTCAAGAGCTGGATGACAGGATCCGAGCTGATACCCAACATGACGTTAAAAAAGCAGTTCATTATTTCGGATCCGATGGGAAAAGTAGAGGCCGAAGAGTAACAATCGGTTACCTCCTAGGTATCCTCAAGGAGAAGGCTGAGATCTTGATCGATTTTGCTCCGTTTGTTATTGGAGCAATGAACAAGCATTACGAGCGCGAGCGAGCCCTAAGAGTCCTCGAAGGTCTTGAAGACATGGCACTACCCCAGCAAGGGTTTGTGCCCCATCAGAATGTCGAACCGCGCATCGTCAGCAACTGTTCTAAGTTGAGTCCATTCCACATCTTTGCCCACCTCAATGAGAAACATCGGGTAGAATCCCTCCAGGAGGAACAGGGCCGCCATAATCAATTCGCCAGACAGGCCATTGAGACAGTCGTAGCGGATGGCGACCCTGAGGGGCCTCGTCGGGCTGCCTTTGCCAATTTTGAATCCGTTAGGGGCAGGGGTGGTAGTGGCGGGCTTTCAGGATGCAAAGACATGAGCTACTTCTCCGACAAAAATGTCAGCTCTCGCTACGACCCGGTTCTTCAGACTCCAGCCTATAAACCTTACGACTCTGGTTATGTGAGTGGCGCAACCATAGAACAACTTGAAGAGTATAGCAAACTCGCTTTAGAGAAGGAAAGCATGGCAGCAGCAGACCGGCGGGCTGTCGAGCCCGGCAACACCGCCTTTCAGGTTCTGCTCCCCCAACTGAAAAGCCAAATGACTACATCTCCCGCATTGCAGTTTCAACAGCTTACTAATGAGGTCTGGGTTGGATATGGTTGCGATAGGCATGTAGCAGGTGGGGGCAATCAAAGAAGAGGCGACAAGTCATTCGACTGGGATGCTCTCATCGAGCGTTGTCCTGCTAGCGCTTCTTACCTTGATGGAAGCTCTGATGATGCCTTTAGTTGGGAGAGAGCTCTCGGCCAGACCCGGCAGACACAACTCTTTCCCACCTCTACTTGGTATGACAATTCCCGCGAACGCGCCGAAACGGGCAATAGTTATTTTAGCTATGGCGTCTCTCAGCTCCGTTATGAGGAGCAGGCTCGTATAGAGAACCATGGGGATAACCAGGAGGAGTTTGACGGTGTCCCTGATGAGGAGGCTGTTCTCCGCAAGCGTGCGCACACAATGGCACTCCTCGAGGGTACAGATGAGGATGCAAACGAAATCGCCAACAATTGGGGTGAGAGAAACGCTAGATGGCTTTCAGCATGGATTAAAGTCCCAGGGGATCCCGAGGAAGACTTGAAGAACACAAAGGAGGGTTTTTTTTCATGGAATACCGCAGTGTAACTCGTTAAGTTGATTTAGGTGTTAAGAAGCGATCTGTATGACCTCCTGTCTTGAGGTTGGTGGTAATGCTGTAATGGCGCACCGTCTCTCAGCTAGCTTGCGTAGAAATCCTTAATATGTGATGTTTTAAAATTATTGTTAGTTAGGGAATGAAAGTAGGAATCGGGCTCGTTGGTATTCACTTTGAATGCACTTAGGCTATTAAGCCTTCCCTAGAGTCTTCTTTATCGTTCCCACCGTTGTGCGCCAGCAGGGTAGCTGAAAACTCATCGGTGGGGCTGGACTGACGCAAACATAACACCCTCACCACCCACACGCGATTTCCTGTGTTATCCTTACCCTTCTTCAGTGCGAGAGCCAGGAACAAAACCCAATTCTTTCCATCTTCAACATTGGCTTCGTTATCCCTTACAAGAACCAGAAATGGCAACCGTAAAGCACTGGCTGCATGCTGTAGCTGGAAGCCGCACGCATCGAGACACCCCCACTGAGGTCCATCGCCACGAGGAGTCTGTCGAATTCTGGTCGGCCACCATGACCAGCCCTAGCAACCCAGTCAGCCTCGAGCTACCAGCGAACCTAATACATACCGAACCCTCACGCACAGGAAGAGTGAACGATGTTCGGCGTGTGCGCGGCCACCAGGATGTCATCCTTAACCCCGACTGTGAACAGATGATCACTGCTATCTTGTCGGTCATGGTCAACAGCCCTCATCGCCCACTGCCGCCTCAATACAACAGCTCTCTCCTTCATGTGTTGGAATCATACGGTTCGCTTGTTGCATGTCTTAAACACGAGAGGCGCAGTAATGAGATCGAGGCCCTGGCGATGGAGAACACCCTGAGAGAATGGGAAAAGGAAAGAAAGGAATCCAGAGCAGAAATAAAGAGGCTAGAGGAACGGATTGCGCAATTCCAGGGCGTGGAAGCAATTCGTAGAGCGAGGGAGCATAGTACCTTGCAGGACAGGAGCTATGAGACGTCTGATCGCGCTATTGCACGAATTAGAAGACACCGGAGACGGAGAGGTAAGAGCGGAACTGGCTCTAAGTGTAGGTTACCACAATATTTCCGAGTTGCTAATGAATGCTAATAGTCTCTGGCAAAGTGCTACATCAACCGTCGATAACCGGTAACCGTATTAATCTCTCGCCACCTTCAGGGGGCAAAAGTCAGGAGCTGCGTATTGGCCACCCACCGACTACCCGTGACGGAACGGCCTTATCAGCCATTATATCTCCTGTACCAGACGGACCCTCCCATGAAGTATGTCCTGTAGAGTCCTCCGTTGAGTGTCTACCGAAGCTTCTACCTTTACCGGACGACACGGATGACGTGGAGGGCAGCCCGTTCCTGAAGACCCAGCCTTCGTCAGAGACGAGCTCAACGACTACGGTCATAAATCTCCAATTGCGTCCGGAACCTATCGGGACAACGGGCCACGGAACTGCTTTCCCAAGGTCCTGCCATTCGGGGCCAGAGGAAGTCGTTGGTGATAACGATGCATCACCCAAAGTTTGTGGGCTACAATACAAGAAACGTTCCCAGCGACAGCTCTCTTTTTGCCCTGGCGATGACTCTGGTCTCTCGATTGGGGGTCTCGTTTCTCCGACTGGACGAAACACTCAGAGCAGTTCCGGCATTTTGATCAAGTCTGTAGCGTGTAGTGCCGAACAGAGCTTGCAATCGGTTAGTCCAATTCATGGCTGCGCCCAGATGCAAGGGCGTCTAGAAGGACGACATAGTTCGAACTACTCGGTGACCCTAGATGATAAGACGGAGGTAGTTGGACCATCGGCCCGCATGAGTGTCCCGGGAGTATCAGCCATAGAGAGTCTCAAAAGAGTTCAGGCTGCTGTCCGCACGACAAGGAAGGAAGAAATTGGCAATGTGCGTACACTCAATGCCATGGCTGCAGCAGTGTTTGCACGGAGGGTCTTGCAAAGCATACCAACGGAAAACAATAACGGCAACCAGAAAACGCTAGTGGTCGAGCCCACCCACATTCCCTTTAAAAATGCACATGATGGAGGAAGCATAGAAAATAACCGTGCAGAAATTAGGGGTGTATAACTCTGACGGGGGCTACTTTGAGGACGCCGCGATAGATTTGGATCCTTGGAACTTCAGTGGTAATTGGCTGAGGCCTCGTATCTAGGCACATGGGTGGTTTTTGGAAACAGGAACTCTCAAAACGAGGATTTGGCAATTCTGCTGTGTCCACACATACCGTCGGTAAGGGCGTCTTAGGGTAGTAAAAGCAGATGGGAGAGGTGAGGAGATCTGGTCGCTCGATGAGGATGGCAGGATTTCGATTTTAGTGTCTGGGCCGACATGCTAAGAAGCGGGGATTTTCATTACATAAGCAGTCACTACATGAATTTGGGAATCACTTTTTCACCGCCGATCAGAACCATAAATGCTCTCCACGTAACAGTTTCGCCCATGACTCTCACGGCTAAAGTCCCAAGTGCCCCACTCCGCCTTGCAGCGGAACCGCTGACTCCAAGTGCATTTGCCCCATTCGGCACAGTCATTGAAAATCCTTCGCGCTCGGCTCATCAACAATCGCTTGATCCGACAAAGGGTTGGGGCCCTTCTGCAGTTGCTGTAGCAACTAACCAAGGCACGGCGCTGAGGTACAGTGATGTAGCTCAGCCGGTAAACCTGTACGATAGGGCGCCTAGCCGGGTTTCAGCTAAATTGGTCATGAGTATGTTCATCTGCTCGCCAAGGGAACTGTTGCCAGAAGTGGAGCCTATTGGGACTACAGGTGAAGATAGCCAACCGCATGGGGGGGTTGAGGGTCTATTCCCCATCAGAATCCTCGAGCGGCATCCCTTCACCACACAAACCTTCATACCGCTGGGGCTTTCATCTTCAGACACGAGCTATCTCGTCATCGTCGCTCCCACCCTCCCGGTTTCAAGAGGCCGGGAAGCGCGACCGCCCCCTTTCCCTCTGCCAGAGCCACGAAAGCGGCGACCGATCAGTGAGATACTATCCCGAGCACGGCCACCGCCATTCCCAGAGAATGTGTCCCCGGCGCCGTCCCCTGGTCGCGGCAGGCGAAAGGGGCTGCCAGATCTCAAGAACCTAAGAGCTTTTATTGCAAACGGATCCCAGGCAATCACTTATGGAGTCGGGACTTGGCATGCGCCTATGGCTGTCCTCGGAAAATCTAAGGTGGAGTTTGTGGTAGTGCAATATAGCAACGGGGTCGCGGAAGAAGACTGCCAGGAGGTGGAAATCACTGCCGATATCGTGGACGGCATGGTGGTGGCCGCCATCCCGAGGATTGGTTTCCAGACACCAGTGAATGGTGGATTTAAAGCAAAGTTATAGGACTCGGGCCAGCTTCCAGTCGAGCGGGTCTACAGTATATGGGTCCAACACTAAAGGCCCAGTATTCTCGATGCAATTGAATAGTCATTATTTTCCTGTATAAGCGACACAATGCGAGTCGTCCTACACGACATGTGTTTGAACGGCTTGCTACTGAGCGGTGAGATATACTCTGCAATGCGTACTCTCAATACCTACGCTCAGTGTAACGCGCCTGGTTTTTGCTGTGGTTCCGTTGTCGAACCTGGGTTTAAGTTCTCCGCAGACGCTGATACGGCAAGTACAGCAACACGACGAGCAGGCGATAGTCGCTAATACTACACCGATCAGCTCCCTGAGCTTCTAACTCGTCGTCGATGGAACGCAGGATGTGCATACATACATACCATTTCGCTGGGCTGGCTCAGTGGTGTCACAAAGGGCATGCTCACTCGGGGGTGGTGGCTATAGGCGATCTGTCCTAGCTCTCAGGGGTTGGCACACCTCCACACCATTATCCTGATAGTCCATGTCGGTTCCCACTAGAATCACTTAGTGCAGTCTACTCCCTCTTGCACACTCTGTGGCTCAAACAGCTCTCAGCCCTGTACCTCATCCTCTCGTGGAAACGCGTTCAATTGCTGTCATTCTATTTCGAGTTCAGGTAACCCAGGGTTCCTCAGCAGAGCGCACTCGGGCGGGACGACCCCCAATTGGTCACGCTGCCTTTATTAGAGATAACCCCCATAAGAATCGATGGGTTATCCATACCTGTTCCGAAGACATCGAATATTCTTTCAGGGGTTTTGTGACCATACGATGCCTCCGAGCCCTATCGCGGTCTCCGATTCCAAACGCCTCCTGTAGAACTTAGAGCCCTGTTGACCCTAGCTACCGCAATAGAGCCACGGATATGCGTTAAGAGGCTCCTTCGTTACGCTAAGGGTCTAGAGTTTCTTAGCCTGTGTACTGGGAGTAGGCATATGTTAGGGAGGGTGGGATGATACAGCCATCTATGTGGGGTGGACTGGAACGACTCGGCCCCACCCCGCATATTTTCTATTTTTGAAAGGAACTCAAGCCCAGGAAGCAGTGGATATAGAAGCTATGGGAGGTAAACGTTAGGCGGACGTGCGGTATCAAATAGGGTTGCAATCGGTACCTCCAACAGTATCGCGGCGGATCTCTCAAGATTCCCAACCAGAGAAGCTTGTGCTCCGTAGCTGTGGCACCTGCTGGTGTTCCCTGCTCCCCGATAGGCTCTCTGAAACCCCCGCTTCCCGATCGTAGCCACCTGATCTGGAATTGATCTGGGATAGATCGCAGGACCTGAGAGTTCGTTAGGGGTATAGGTTTTGCGGACGGCAATACCGAGTGTCGGCTACAAATAGCATCTCCAGCACCGACCTGCATTTTTTTAGGGTCAATCGGCCTTTAAACGAAAATAACCTAAACACTAGGACAAACTGGAAGAGCCATTGTTGGTAATGGACAGACCTCCGAGCCGCGATGATACGGAAACAGGGAGGCAACAGCCCGCAGGTGAACTACAGATGAAATACTCATTGGTAAGCTAACTATCTATCCTTATCTTTTATTTAGTAACACCAACCGTTTGGAGATTTCGCCGGCATCTCTAGAACAAATCTGAGAGCGCTCCAGTACTCACTTCGTTAGTTCCCATCGACGCCAGCGGCGGGACGACCTCACGAAGAGTATGGACAGTCCTCCTTTTACCGTAGCCCTACCCAAGGCTTCCGTGGACGCAGCACAAGCAGAGGCGATAGGGGATCTGAACCGCAAGGCTTTGTCTCCACCCAGCAAACGATAGGCGATGAAATGATACCTTCAGTGCCAGTTATTTACCAGCGAACTAGGTAATCCAGCCTCTATCTAATTTTCCACTACATAGCGTCGACGCCCGCTAACGGGGCCACGGGGTAGCAGAGCTCGACGAGTAATATCACCGTCAAGCAACAGAACTTCATACACAAGGGGCTCACAGGAAGATCCCCTTTCCCCAGCCTCGCTAGCGGCATATGATATCTCATCATTAACCCCGTTGCAAATACAAGGGTCCCTCGACGGAGACGATCTCTTGGAGCCAGTGATAGCCGATGAATCAGGGTCATTTGATCTACTCGCACCATCAGAAAGTGGAGGACAAGAGGCTTTCTCGTTGGAAAATCGTATGGACTTACTGGTTTCAACCAAACACCTGGAAGTTATCTTCGCGGAACCAACAAGCTTCTCAAAGTTCGCCGAGTTTCTAGGCAATTTCCGTCCTGGATCAGTTCCAGTCCTATCCTACTTCCTAGGTGCGAAGAAGGCCCTCAAAGCAATCAGTTATGCAAACACGATTGTTTCTGAAACCCTTAGGCCAATCGAAGGCTGTCAGTTTAGCTTTACGAACGCTAGGCCCACGGTGAATTCAGACCTTGAAGAGAAGGCATCATGCGCGTTTGAGAAGATTGCTAGGGAGGATCTTCCAGCATATATCACGCATATTTATATCCAGAATGTACGCACAAGTATTATCCGACGAATAACTGGAACTCTCACCCCCGATCTACGAGAGGCATCCGAGGGATTAGCAGAGGTATTCTGCCTCACAGATCCTTCTCGGCCCGATAACCCGATCGTGTTTGCTTCAGAAGGTGCATTCACGGATCTCGATACACTATATCCTCAAATACCGACTGATTGATTCTATTGCAGAATTCCACCACACAACCCAATATGGGATGAGCTATGTGCTCGGTCGAAATTGCCGATTCCTACAGGGCCCCAAAACGGACCCTTTCAGCGTGAGAAGAATACGGGAAGCGGTCGAAGCAGGAAAAGAGCATTCCGAAACACTCCTTAATTATTAAGTTACCCTGGGGCGGGAGCTCATCTCTAGTTTTGTCTACTAATTCTCTCTACAGTCGACGAGACGGCTCTCCTTTCGTGAATCTCCTGATGTGTGCCCCTCTCTGTGATAACCGTGGTAAAGTACGATATTTCATTGGAGCTCAGATAGACGTTAGCGGACTAGTGAAAGAGTGTACTGGCTTGGAATCTCTTGAGAGATTGGTCAACTCAAAGACACCTCACAGTGACGGCAGAAATAACGCCCGGTATGATCATGGCGACTCTGGCCCGAAGGGCAAGAAAAACAACGGGCTCCGGAACCTTTGTGATATGCTCGATGCCCAAGAGCAGGGATCTATCGGGAAGTGTGGGTTTTGCGCGCACAATGAGGGGGAAGAATGCATCCCGGAAAGAAATTGGGCCAAACCTAGGCCTATGCCTCAAGAAAAGTCACTTACTCCCCCGAAGAAAGGCAAGCATAGTGGGTTCGCTAGCGGTAAACTCGCTGGTCCGTACCAAAACTACCTCCTCGTTCGGCCTTTTCCATCGCTCCGGATCCTGTTCGCATCCCCTTCCCTTCGGGTCCCCGGGATCCTGCAATCCTCCTTCATAAGCAAGATCGGTGGAAGCACCGGGGTCCGTGACGAGCTGACCATGGCCATGGCAGATGGCAAAGGAGTCACTGCAAAGGTAGTATGGACATCTAGAGCCGGTGATAGAGGCCGTCAAAGGTGGATACATTGCACGCCTCTGTTCGGCAGCAATGGACAAATAGGTGTTTGGATGATAGTTATTATCGATGACGACAGTGAAGCTGATCCTGTAAGGTGGCGTCAGGCACCACCAGTGCCGCCAATGGTTCCCGTCGTCGCAGGACAAAAGAGAAATACCACCCCAACTTTTGGCGATAAAACGCCGCCCAGTAACGGTGTTCTTGATCACAACGCTCGAAGTGATAGAAGCCCTAGGGGGGGGGTTCATCATCCTCCCATGGTTCAAACCCCCTTTAGTACGTATGGGTCGTCTTTGATAGACTAGTATCACTTGTTGGCAGGACTACAGGGCTAGGTTGGGTTCGGGTAGCGTTGCTGACGGGTTATCATCACCGCACTCCCTCCAGTTTTCTGTGGCGGCTTACATATTACCACCCTAGCCCCATAGCAGGAGCATTCTATCAATGGGGGCTACAGGGTGACTTTTACCTCCTGCTGGTGTGTGAGATCGGTACAAAAATAATAGAAAAAGATGTGGCTCTAACCCCTTGACCCCGTAAAAGTAGTAGTTGGCTAGGGCTAGCTACGAAGATTCTATCCTTTTCTAGTGGTGGTATGCGGGCTGAAAAGGGGGGGAGGTGTATGCGGTTTTTTTTTTTTAATTTGTTAAAGCTTGTATGTATAGAACTATACATATGCATGGTTTTTGTGCTAAAGGGGGCCCCCAACTAACTAGTAAATACAAATGAAAGATATCCACCGTTATTAGGGCAGTCAGCTTTCAACGCCGTTATTTAATGCCCAAAATTCCCGTAATCCCTGAAAAACGCTATGGATAGCCCGCTTGACTAAACGAATTAGAACCCGTCACCTTCTTTCCATGGCCTCCCTGCCTCCATTGCTCGATTTCTGGGGTCATTGCCTCTCTCCACAGCGGCATCAATCATATACTGAAGCTCGTCCCTGATCACTCTCATCTGATCCCTTAGGTGATCACCCATTCCAACTTCTGGGAAGTCAAATTCTGTCAATTCGCCAGTCAAGCCCTTTGCTTCTGCATCTTTCACTTTGTCATTCTTGGCCCGCCAGCCTTCCTCCTCGGAAGCGAGCTGGGTGCTCTCATATCGTAACTTGAACCATCGTTTGAATTCTTCCTCGCCTCCAAAACAAAGACCAAAGCCATCACAATAGCAGATGTTCATGGCTGGACAGACCACGGCTTTCCCAGTGAAGACATGCTGCCAGGTATACTCCCAAATTCGTCCGGATATGTAGGTGCTAAGCGGTGTGCGAAGCAACCAGTCCCTATAGTAGACGAAGCGGCTTTTTGGTACGGAAAGAATGCACTCTCGGGACAGAGCAAACTGCGCACAGCAGGGCTGTGCCAGTACAGAGGGAAGCGGATCCAGCGGGAAAATCTCATGCCACGCCTGCTCCATCACAAGCTGTTCCTGCTTCACTATATCGTCCTCGTGAGACTCGGGATGCAGCCAGTCTGGACAGCCGGGCTTCCAATGGCACCGTAAGTTCATGTAGCCTTGCCTCAGGACATGCTCGCTGCTTAGTCTCCTAACCATCTCCGCCGCATCGTAGCCGAGAATATCATTGTTATGCCAAGTGAAACGGTGTGCGTGCATGAAGATAACGATGTCTGGGAGTTCCTCGTAGTGGTCAATAATGTAGGTCAAGTAGGCCATTGCTTCATTGCCCTTGTTCTTTGGAGGGTGAAGTGGCGCGTTGGGATCGTCCATCACGTAGATCGCGGTATCAAGATCAGGGAGTTCTTCCCCAATCCAAGAGACGTTTTCTGCCCTCACCCGGGGGATCACGAGCGTACGAGTATACCTTCTTCGGGGGGCCGGGTCCACGGTGTTGTATTTCCATTGAGGGGCTTGGGCCAGCGGCTCCTCAGTCGGTTGGGGAGAAGGGAATCTACCAAAGCTGAAAACAGAGGAATCTTCGACGCGGCGGCCCCGGAAGCTGAGGGTGAAAAAAAGCAGTACTCCAATGGTAGCAAGCACGAGAGGCCGCCGACGAGGCATTCTGAATCCGAAGCTGGAGATCGGGGTGAACTCGACGCCCGAGGAGCAGCTGACTCGAGGCACTGCAGGGCAGTGGGTGCCGGCAAGGTATGCTATGCAGGTCTCTCCTCCAAAATCTCGGGATGCGCAAGCATCATCGTCGGCATCATCATCATCGACGCTCAGTCCCAACGCGTCGGAGGCTGATCTTGTTTTGCGCGTCTGGCGGCGTGGACATCCGGCCTGCCGTACCTGCACCTGTCCCACTACGGCGCACGGAGCACACCCGCTCTTCGCCTTCTCCACATCTCTGGAGACGGAAGTTTCCGTTTTCCTCATGCAAACAAGCGACTCGTCAAACATCGCATTCCGCCTGTCAATTCGCGATGGAGGCCCCACACGGCCGCGGACAGGGCGATTCACACCCTACGGATAGTGACGCTACGGTCTTGGGTGCCTTTTTCAGGAAGGGTATGCTCACTGTTCATGCCGAACGGCTTATTGACCTGGTGCTGCAGGAGCTGGAACCCGGAGCTTCTGGTGATTGGACTGCGGATCGTGTGAAAGTGAGAGCAAACCTTTCCTTGAATGTCCCAAGTGCCACGGCTGATAGCGCCAGGATTGGATTGAGCAAGAGAAGGACAGGATAGGTCGGCAGAACCAGGTCGAAGAAGTCTCTGCGCTGGCTGACGCGCTTACTTGGGCTGTCAAGTTAGTTTGTTTGCTCCCCGTATCTTATTCCACCCCACCTTCCCACCTTCCCACCTTCCGCGTGCCTGATGCAAACTTGCCGTTGCTGATTGCACTGGTGCATGGGAATCAGGCATCCAAATCCAGAGCCGTCGGACCCAGCCGAACAATTTCATTGGGGAGTGGGGTTCCAGTCGCAAGAGGTACCGCTATCAAGTGTGTCCATAAGCAACTCTTTCCCCGCAGTGCACGAGTTTCAATTGCAGCAGAATGCCGGCTTCCACCTCATTCATGCTAGTGGCAATCAAGATGGCTTTAGCAATCAAACAGACACACCTCCTAGTGCATCTCAGACTCATCCTGCATTGCAAGGATTTGACTTCAGTTCAGTGATAGGCGCAGATCAGGTGTATCCAAGAGGTACGAAATACCTTGAATCGATCAAGCTAGTGGCTCCTGGTTCTTCAGTATATAACCGTTATGGTGATGGTGGCTTCGGCAGTCCAAGTGAACCATTTGGAGTTGTCCCGGAAAATACTGAAGTGCATACTCTGGACCGTAGGTTGTTTGTTTACTTCAGTTTGTGCAATTACTGAGATCTCCTAGGCAATCGCGCCCCACACCAAAGGCTTGACACTGATGCCCAAATGCTAATTAATAGTTTTGCGGCCTACGATCGAATGAGCGCTAACGACGATACCCCAACCCCAGCGAGCGGAGCTAGTGGAAATTTATCTCCAGGTGCAGAGAACCATGCAGAGAACCATACAGAGAACAATGCAGCTCAGAATGACCAGCTTGCAGGACTTCTTGAGGCTGTCACTAGTGCTGTTGGACAAGAGGCTGCTCAAAACCAGGTCACGGATAGGGCAAATGTGCCTACGACTGCTGGCCGTCCAAGGAGAACCACTAGAAAGGCGCGAGTGCTTGCACCTACAAAAGTCTCTCAGACCAATCATGGCCCCCCAGCCTCCAATAGCAAACGAAAACGCCGATCCAGTGCAAAAGTGGTTCAGAAGGATAAGGGCGAGCAATGCCAAACGGCCTTAGTAGTTGCTGACACTCCTACTTTCATCAATCAGCGATGGAAGAGACCGACAATTGATGAGTCACAAAATGGAACGAGTGATCGCGACGGTGAGGTTGATGCTGAAGCTGACGGTAGTAGTAATTCACTTGAAATCCGTGAATTGCCGCCGCGGACTGCTATTTCAGATGCACGAGTTGCCGGTGTTCATTCTGCTGCTGCACTTTTCCGCCAACCCTCATCATCTGGCAAGAAGTATACTCGTCCACCCATGTCGAAACTCTTTGCATCACTTGAATTAACGCCTGAAAATTTTCTACATTTACAAGCAGCAGCGAAAGGATATATGCTCGACAGGAACCACCCGGAACGACAGAATTGTGTAGGATCAAGGGGGCAGAGCGACACGGACATGATAAAGCTGAGGTTATACAACTGCGTCAAAGACTTTCTAGAAATAGAAGGGAACGGGGAAAAATTCTTTGGAAAGAATGTCCTGCCAGAAGGTAGTAAGATGGGATTTGTCTGGCCAGCACAGCAACATAAGTAAACTTTGAGGCTCTCGTTGGTTACCTACAGTTGGACTTACTACTCCGGTCTAGGATTATCTCGTTAGTCACGCCACTTCTTCGGAGAATGGTTACGAATGAGCGCCAGCGTCAGTACGCAATCGAAACTCGCAAGGGCAAGTCAAACAAACGCAAGTTTTCAGAAACTGAATCCCCGATGAGAAACGGATCGAGTGGGCCTTCAGAGACTGGCTCTGTCGAAATGGATGAGGCTTTGCTCCAGCACCTTAATGAGTCCCTCGATGAAGAACCCCGCCCCGGTATTGCTGACTTGGGTCTCATCTCGGGATTGCCCCAAGCAGACTGGAATGTCCTTGTAGCAACCGTACAGGAGCACTTTCATTATGACCACCCTGGCCACAATGGGGATAATGGTTGTAGCAGCCAGTGTATCAACCAGTTCTTCCATAATGTCTTTGTGAAGGAAATGGGATACCTTGAGAAGAGCGATTGGTCGAAGGTGGGAAGTAATGACGTTGATTCAGACACAAAGCAGGAACAGTGAGGATTTGCAATACTCTAGGCTTACTACCAGGGCAATGGGGCGACTAACACTTTTACAGTGCGTACGAAATCGTACAGGGCTTGTTTTGCGCTGTTATCCGAAATATGGAGG
This sequence comes from Geoglossum cookeanum, assembly GCA_021527025.2. NCBI lineage: Eukaryota > Fungi > Ascomycota > Geoglossomycetes > Geoglossales > Geoglossaceae > Geoglossum > Geoglossum cookeanum. The sequence goes on from JAJDFF020000116.1 coordinate 60,231, forward strand.
ACGAAAGCACCCAACATAACGCCCAGGTCCTGAAACCTGCTCAGAAGAAACGCAAAATATCATCCACTTCCACCCCCAAGAATATCTGCTCATCCAATCGCAAATTCAGAAGAGGCTCTCAACGCGCCCTTGCTCCCTTATCAACTACCCCCTCCCATGAAGCGGGAACCCAGACCTTCACGCCCCCCGAAAGCAGTGATCACCTTTTCGATATTGCCACTACCTCCTCTTCTCCAAACGTCAAACTCCAAATCCATATTCTCCAGAACTCGCTGCGCATCCACACACCCTTCTACATCGACTCTAATAAATGTCCAGACTATAAAAGCTTCTGCAAAGCTGCACTCGGGGATGCGTTGCCTGGATGTGGGTTTAAGGTTCAGATGCTACTCGGGACGGGACTAGTGGGCGTGGGAGGTGATAAGGAATTTGGCGAGGCATTAAGGGGGGTGAGGGAAACAGTCTGGATGGATGGGGAAGCTAGGGTTGTTCTCGAGTTGGATGAGGAGTGAGGAGGGAGGTGTTGTGGTGCGCGCGAGGATGAGCGTAGTCTGGATTCTTCTGTGACGGCCTTGCTGATGATGGATCTTCGGATAGTGGTCCCCGGTCAGAGCCGCTCATCTACGTTCGGATACGAACCTCCCCATCTTCCAACCCTTCCCGATTCAATTCCTTGTACCATCATAGGGGTGGTTTGCCGGATAGAAATGTTCTTTTCCCCTCTTCAGATAGATATTCACGGCACTCAAAAAGCATCCATCGCTACTGTGGCATTCACCTCTATTTCACTTTTCTTCCTTCTCCGATACCACCTTGACTCTTACTTTTACCTCTACGTACACTGCATGTATCTATGGTGACGGACGGCACGGGACAGTTGTATGTACATACACGATTTCTACTAAGAAGAGAGGAAAGAAAGAAGATTCTGATAACGAGCGCCGTCTTATCAAATTTTTTTTTTTTTGCCCCGAATTCGGGTTCAGTGATGGCGGCGACTTAGGATATGGCATGACTTTTTGGTTTCCCCCCCCCTTCGTTGGCAAGGAAATCGTTATTTGGTATGGCGTGCATGATATCTAACAAACACCCGCACCTGCACCTTTCCCTACCTAACTCCCCCCTTCTTGCCGTCCGCATGGCTATGTGTATATGTACGAGCCGACGAATCGGTGCCTAGGGTTTTCTTCCCCTCCTCTATTCCCCACTTACCCCCTCCTTTTTTTTCTTTTAATTTAAACGCTACGTTTCATCGAACCCTCTAATTAACTAGGCATAAGGGATAGTAGGATGAGGGCGGGTGGTTGGCTCATTATCCGGCTTGTTGCTGGAGAGGCTAGAGGCCTTTGGAAGAAAGGAGGGGGTTCCTTGCTAGATGTTTGACTCTTGATTGGGTTTGGCGTTAAGGCGATAGAATGGGAAGGCGAAATCGGCGGCTTTGGCAGCGTGGCTCTAGGGCGCTGGGGATTGGATGGAAAAATAGGGGAGGTTGGAGTGTATTGGTTGGGTTTTAGTTTGGATACTCCTTGCGTATCTCTTAATCTAGCATGCTACCCCTCGTGCCAGCCGGTGAAGGCTGGGCAGGCGGCTGTGGTTTTCCCCCGAATTGCTCTAGACTAGCCCTCAACATAGTGATTGCTCCATCACGCGAACAGTGGAAAACCGGGAAATAGCGCTGCAGAGACGGTCGGTGTTGAAACACTAGAGAGTGCTGGGGATTCGAGAGGCAAGATACCAGGAAGCATATAAATTTGTGAGGAGTTGTATAATAAGATTGGAAACTTTTAGCCTGTGCACGGAGCAGTGGCGGCCCGAGACACCAGTTGATCGTTAATTCAACTCCGAGATCAGGCTCCCCGTGGTTCAAAGACATTCTAGGCTATGGCTAGACCTTCGCTACTAATGCGAGATACGGAAAGAGTTGAAATATCAGGGCGAATATGATATTTCGTCAACGCGGTAATATAATTCCCCGTGGTCCAGAAATCGCAAAGGCGGCTCCAGACAGCTGCCCCGCAGATTCGCATTCTTGTATTGGCGAGGTTGGTCAGGGTCATCCACGTTTGCACCTCCATCACAGCGGGATGGTACATGTTCGACGTGCGGGCCAGAACTGTGGCTGATACCAAGCCCAATGAGCTGTCAAGCCGTGGTGCACTCGATAGGGAAGCCCGTCTGGGGTTCGCGCTCAGATAGTGGAGGAGTAGACATAGATGAAAAGACAAGATTTGGCCGGAGCAGAAACAGCTCGATGCCTGAGTGGATTAGCTCCCGGCGGGGGATGTGCTGCAAAGAAAAAGAAGCCACATCCGAGACACTCTCAAGAAATTTGACACGCACTGATACGCAAACTACGCCTCGGTGACTTATGTATGTTCCAGAGAGAGTTGGGGTGCGAAGCTGCAAACCTCCAGTCAAACTTCGGCGGTGCAGTCGCCCCCTATGCTCTCGCCGGCAAATATCTCAACCGCTCTTCTGCCTATGAGTCGTAAGTCGTGGCGGATTCAGTCCCACAGAAGCCTTGGCCCAGATCTGCGAACGTGGCTTCGAGAATCTGATTCCAGGCCGAAGTCGATATTGTCGGCTACGCTTAGCAAACACCTCTCACTTGCACTCTTCTCCCGGTACCGTCTGCCACTTGCCGTGAGAAATACTATTCGCTGTTAAAACGTTTTCCTGCTGCAGCATGAACCACTTTAGAGCGGCTGGGTCCATGTGGCGGCGGGAACAGTCCACTGGCCGTGACGTTTAGTCACCACCCACAATTACTATGACCATGGACGATTGGAAATTACGACCGAAGATGGGTGTGGAGATAGCCCATCTGCCCTCACAAATTAGAAGTGAGCTGTCACTGAGACTTCCCGGGGAGCCGCATGGGATTCTTAGCATCTTCCTCAGGCCGGCATGGCCGGCGAGTTTATGCAGTTGCCCGGGTAAGGATAGACTGAGAAGTCCTGCCCAGATTGATCTCGAAGGATCAGCTTCTCGAAGGAGGGTGTCGCTGCTGCGTGTGGCTACTGCTTCCCTTTTCACTCTAGCAACGCATATAAGACGAGAGACATTAGGCTACGAGCTCATGTTAACATGGCATTCCATCCCGGCTTGCTTCTGTTGTTGTAGAGTCCCTGGTTTCGTATCTAGCATGAGTGTCCATTGGGTGCACATGAATACAACACATTGAATCTTGCGGTCGAGCTTGCAATCGAAAAACTTCCCCATTTGTTTGCTGATGTCCAGGCGACCTTTGCTCGGTTGATCCGCCGACTCAGTCGTTCAGGAAAGCCAGTTCTACGGCGGCTGACACCGGTAAGCAAAAGCGAAGCGTGAAGCGTGGCAGTTGGGAGTTGCTCTGTAGCCGTAAGTGCTCCGTATCAAGGGGACGCGCCGGGTCGACGCTGAGATGGCAGTATTGCAAGTGGCAGATCTTAGTGAGGATCAAGTTTGTTCACTATATACCAGTCCCAAGAGCACAAGCTGGTTAGTTTTAATACTCCAGATACCCAGGACATCAGTTTGGCCCTATGCCATTCCATCGATCTGCTTAGACGAGCCCAAGCTGACCCAGACGACCTCAGGTGGGGTATTTGAGAAATCCTTCCTAGTTGGTGCCCGTTAGTTGCTAGTTCAAGGAGCGTCTGCAGGTTTCCTAGCGCGTAAGTACAGTAGAGGTTGGGTTTTGAAGAGCCTGCAGTGAACTGAACGGTGCTAGAGGACAAGCACAGCAAGGCGGTGAAGAAATACCTCCCCGCCCCAAATAAACAGGGCATATCCGTGTCGCCGTGTGTAGTTCAATGGGGGAGCCGACGTTCATTTTTGGAGAATCTGGAAACACAATAACTCAAGACTGTTCTTGGAGTCGATATAGCGGCGGGGTCGACGGCAAGATAACACAACTAAACATGCAGCCTGATCAAGGGACCGAAACGATTCGGCTTAGAGATCCTCAAAACTCGGATGACTGGTGGTCAATCAATTCGACGCCCGATCAGGAGGCCCCTCAGGTAAGAAAGAAGCCTAACTCGGTAGCTATTGGTAGTTTGCTGACGTAGAATAAAGCAGGAAGCTTTACCCTATGGAACGGAATTTGAGTTTTGCACAACAAACAACTGGGACCAGTCTAAGGACGAGCTGCAAAGAAAGGCGTTTCTTGGTGATGAAAGGCAGCGAGATCATCTTGCTAGGATAGGGTGCATTTTATACGACTACCAGACCGAAAATTTCGGATCCGAGAGCGACCAGTGGACTTCGGAGCAAATTTTCCAAGGTCTACTCCTACCAGACACGCTTTCGCAAGCTAGTAGCCATGGTGAGATACCGCAATGCGGTTTAAATCGTTTGGATCATAGCGATACTGCGTTAAATGGAGTCGGACCAGGCTTCAGCGAAGAAACGTTTAGTATCTGCAATTCCAAGTTTGGGACTCATAGCACTGACGACCCCAGTCAAGATACCTGGGAGAAAAGCTCTAGCAGAGAGTACAGTTGGTCTTCCCCCCTTCCCGTGCCATATTCCATGTTCGGAGAAGCGCCCTCCCAGTGTTGTGGCTCAAACAGCCAGAGCTCTAGCCACGGGTGGTGGGATCGAAAACATGTGGACGAATCGGATGGTCAATCAATCAAGATAGAACCCCTATCAGGGCCTAACGGGTTGGATTTGTCCTCATTCTGCGGGAACTGGGTGGATGAATCTCTAGCGCTCGGTCAGAATTATAGGGATCCCACTGAAAACTCAGCGATATCGCCGGAATCGTTGGAGAGCTTTCAGAATCCGCCAGGGGGACACCTAGGGCTACCAGTTGACCTAATTTCCCCAACTTCCGTTAACACTGGTGAGGGTACGGCTAGCATCGTCGACAAAATCCTGCCTCCTGAAAGTCGCCATGGAAGCAGCGCTTCAATCAAGTCGCCATGCTCCATTCAGGAGGCCACCCCAGACCCCTGCCCAACCGGCCATGTTAGAATCTGCCCTAGACCAGAGCAGCCTCTGCGCAATCCGCCGAGCGAAACCCCCCACCAGGGTGGCCAAGTGACTGGTGCTTCGAAACCAGAAGTCCAACTGCCCCGAAAACGACAACCCCGAGGTCAAATGAGTTCGGGATCTTCGGTCCTAAGGCTTCTACACCCCAAGCTGCCAAGAGACGAGCAGAACTGGCGCTCGTCAAGCCTTGACTCGCGTTCAGCTCTACCTCAGCGTTCATCACCACGAGGCCGGACGAATCCAAATGCTCGGGCAGCACAACGAAGAATCATGAAAGACCAGTTCCTAATAGAATCGAAGTTTGCTGGTATGTCCTACAGGGAGATACGGGAAAAGGGTAACTTTAGTGAAGCAGAGTCAACTCTAAGGGGTCGGTTTAGGACCTTAACGAAGGAGAAGGGGAAGCGAGTTAGGAAACCGGAATGGGAAGACGAAGATGTAGTACCAAATGTCCCTTTCGGTATAATGGTCACCGAGCTGACAGTCGTCCGTCCAGGTTCGTCTCCTCCAGCGAGCAGTGGAAGACCTGGCCGCTAGCTCGGATAGCGCTAAGGCATTTAGTTTGCAGAACAACAAGAACGTCAAGATACCGTGGAAGCAGGTCGCTGAATACATTGCCAACCATGGGGGTTCGTATCATTTTGGAAACGCGACTTGTCGGAAGAAATGGGATGAGACTAGGAATCGCAGTTTGAAAGAAAGTCTGCTCAGAACGAACGATGGGTAGATGAGTACGATACAAGGCGACGGCAAGAACATATAGCCCGATTCCCGTCCGGCCCCAACGGTGCTCACATGCTGTATCGCAAGTCTAGTCTAGCAGTCCGCTCTGCATAAAATTCAAAGGTTATACATGTACGTAGCAGCGCCGTTTTCGTCCCTCGGAAACGTTGGTATCTTGGTACACGTGTGGTGTTTGCTGCTAGTCTATGGAGCGTTCGACTTGTCTTACTGTATCTCATATTCGTAGGGAAAGTGGTGCCCGGTCCGTAGTTCCAAAGTTGGAGTTCCGGCTGGCCATAGAGTCCCGGATCCTTAGTATAAAAAAGTTCGGGACGCGAACTCCTCCATACAGAGATCGCGTAATACTTACCGTCCGCCTCTCTAACCTACCTTTGCCATATTAGTGCAACGTTTCTGGATATCTCCTACGGCCATCCTAGAGGCTAAACGACGGGGCGCTGACGCCATTCCCTGCCTGGTCAAGCCGCAGGTGCTCGGCTTATAATTGACCATGCCATCATCACCGAAGACGCCCACCCGACGTCGATATCCCTCGGACGTTTCATTCATCGATCTCTCATTCACCTCTCCGTTGCCGTATGACGACAACAGCCCCATCCGGCCTACACACAGCCGAAAATCTTCGCTCCATACTCCAACAGCCCTTTACTCGCATGGCTCGCAGGAGGCGAATGGAAGCATAAACATGCCTGGCGATTTCATAAATCCTAACAGGGGTGGTGACGATGTAAATGGCTTGGGCAGTCTGGCGGACGAGCTTGCGGGGGCATGGGATGATGAAGAGGAAGATGACGCAGAACTAGATGACGGCGAGCACGGGGATGTCATGGACAGCGAGTCTAGGGGGGAACCTGGGGATGGCGGGCACACACGCGATAGCGGCATCGATCTGACTTCTTCGCCCACAGCACTGGAAAAGCAATCACAAGTGCCTCCGACGAATGAACAGGCTCGAATGAGGCATCGGAGACTGGATTCGCAGTACGGTGGGTCTGAATATAGAGACGTCCCTGATCCTGAGATGACAATGGGAGTGTCCCCAGAATTGGAAGCGCGCATGGCACTAGTCGATAGCCTGGCAAGACGAGGAGCGGAGTCATACGAAGGAGAGGCCAACGATGTCGTGGTGAGGATAGTTGGTAGCTTAAAGGAGCTGGGTGGACAAGCTGGCGTGGAGGGGGGTGCTACCAGGTACGCAAATTGAACATATCTGCGTTCTATCCTTTGCTGATATTGCAAGAATAGGCTCATAAATGCCCACACTGCTCTGTCGACAAACCTTGCCCATCAAACCCGCATTCTCCACTCCCTCACATTTCCCATTCTCTCCCCTCTATCTCTCCCACCAGACCCTGATATGATTGCCGACTTACTACCATTGCTCACCATGGTTATCGAGATTATGCCCCAACCCACAACCTCTGCCCTCGCGTCTCTCTCCAACCTCTCAACTCTCACTTCGGATCTTATTGCCACACTTAACTACCTCTCTGACTCGCTACACATGTCACGGCAGACCACAACAAAAGCGACACGCCGGCTAAGGAGTGCTAGGGAGCTTGTTGTGGAGATGAGACGCGATAACGAGATGGCAGAAGAGAGTGTACGATGGATTGAAAAGGGCGATTGGCAAGAGAGGCTAGGTCGGAGAGAATGTGGAGGTGTTTGTAGGGATGTAGTGGGTGGTTTTGAAGAAGTTTGTAATGGGTGGAGGGAGAGACTGCTCGCTGGTGCCGAAACTGCAGTAAGTACAGCAGCATGATTGTCTATTGGAGGCCACAGAGCCACTTCGTGACTACATCCGTGAGTATCTACGGCCCTTGGTTACGCCCCACCGGCAGGTTTAAGGGCCTGCCACTGATACCCATTTTTTGTTAACGGGCCCGCTTTTATGGCCCATTTGAGCGAAGAGTCACGGCGATTACATTTATCTGGAGCTGCGGAGGTAGATCCATGGAATATATCTATTGTAGAGGTTCTAAGGGATAGGGTTCAAGAGCGTTATGCCGTTTGATAGAGTAGTAGATAAGAACGTATTGGTTTGCCAGCCACAATGGGGGCGCGTACAAGGGAACTATTAAGTCATTTCGGCCGCTTATTCGATTCATAGGAACGTGATGGCCTAAGCTTGAGTGTTACCACTCGTCTTTACTCATCATGGACTTTTCCATAATTCGTCGAATCATTAATTGACAATGGAAAATTTGTAACCTCTGCTGATTCCCAGGTTTTCAGTAAAGCCGAAACGACTCTTCAAAGCCAGGCGCCCAGCCATGGGTAGCTCTAATCTTTGCGCAGCGCGAAAACAGTCTCATCATAGTATAGAATCGGGACTGCCATCAGTAATGTTCGTTCAAGCTGGCGGTGTTTGTAGATGTTTGAGGAGATGTCGTATTGCTAGGTTTCTTGTTCTCAAATGCTGACTAAGCCGATATCGCAGCTGGAGAGCGCTTGCGATATCTGTCCGCTTGTTTTCCAATCCCGGACAGCACACGATCATCCTACTCCTAGCCCACAAGCTTTTGTGCATTTGTAATTCCGTTTTCGTTTGTCAGCCTGCTATAACGGCCGATTGAGGCTTGGATAAGTGGCGATGGATTATGAAGCGCTGAAAGAGCAGTGGAGCGAGCTGGAAGATCGAGATGGCATCAGGCTCAGTTGGAACACTTTCCCTAGTTCCCGGATGGTGGGTTCTTCCCATTTCTATATGCCCATCAGCTCCTAACTTGTGGTACAGGAGGCTTCCCGCCTTGTTGTTCCTATTGCGGCTCTGTATACACCGTTAAAGGAAATGCCAGATAGGCCGTTGTTGCAGTACGAACCTGTCACCTGCAAAGCTCCATGTCGTGCCGTATTAAACCCGTACTGGTAGGTTTATGGTCCCTATATCAGCCCCAGACCATACGATTAACGATTCGGCAGCCAGGTTGATATGCGGGCGAGATTATGGATATGTCCATTCTGCCTCCAGCGAAATTCGTTGCCACCCCACTACAAAGACATCACCCCAAATGCCATCCCTCCGGAATTGCACCCTGACCACACTACAATCGAATATCGTCTTTCGAGACCTGCGCCTACTCCACCGATTTTTGTTTACGTTGTTGACACATGTCAAGAGGAGGATGGCCTTAAGGCCTTAAAGGATTCGCTCATTATGAGCTTAAGCCTACTACCACCCAACGCCTTAGTTGGGTTTGTCACTTTTGGAACAATGGCGCAGGTACACGAACTCGGTTATACCGAGTGTGCGAAATCATACGTTTTCAGAGGTAACAAAGACTACACCGCAAAGCAGGTGCAGGAGATGCTAGGACTACTCATTCCTACGGGCCGGCAAGCCATGCCACAACAGCCCGGTCGGCCCCTTCCTCCCATGGGCCCTGCCGCACGTTTCCTCTTACCTGTTCAGCAGTGCGAATTCCAATTGACGAATGCTCTGGAACAGTTGCAAAAAGATCCCTGGCCTGTGGCGAATGACAAGCGTGCTCTAAGGTGTACCGGAGTAGCCCTTAGCGTCGCCGTAGGGCTGCTAGAAACTTCGTTCCAAAATTCGGGCGGAAGGATAATGCTGTTCGCAGGAGGCCCAGCGACCGAAGGACCTGGTATGGTTGTCGGACCTGAATTGAGGGAGCCAATTCGGTCACATCACGATATCGACCGTGACAATATCAAATACTATAAAAAAGCGTTGAAGGTAGTTGAAGTACTATTATTGTCTATTATTGGACGTGGCTGACCTTCAAAGTTTTATGACAACTTGGCAAAGCGCGTGGCTCATAACGGCCACATCATCGATATATTCGCCGGATGCTTAGACCAAGTCGGCTTGTTGGAGATGAAGGGACTGTCAAACTCTACTGGAGGCCAGATGATTCTAACAGATAGCTTTACCGCTTCTATGTTCAAGCAAAGTTTCATCCGGGTCTTTGACAAGGATGCGAACGATAATCTCCTTATGGGGTTCAATGCATCACTAGAAGTCCTCACGACAAAAGAATTAAAGGTAACAGGCTTAATTGGGCATGCTGTCTCAATGAACAAGAAGTCTGCCGCGGTAGGCGAGACAGAGTGCGGCATTGGTAATACTTGCTCATGGAAGATATGCGGCATCGACCCTGCTGCAAGCTATGGAATATACTTCGAAATAGCAGGCCAGGCCGGACCTACGCAACAGCAACAACCTTCTCAGAAGGGTATGATGCAGTTTTTGACGTACTACCAGCACTCCTCCGGCCAATACCACCTCAGGGTGACTACTGTAGCTAGAAGTCTTAGCGGTCCAGCGGGCGACCCAGCTATCGCTCAGTCATTCGACCAAGAGGCGGCTGCCGTACTCATGTCACGTATTGCAGTTTTCAAGGCTGAGGTTGACGACGGCCCTGATGTCCTTCGATGGGTAGATAGGATGCTCATTCGACTATGCTCGAGGTTTGCAGATTACCGCAAGGATGACCCAACGTCCTTCCGGCTAGAGAAGAACTTTACGCTGTACCCGCAGTTCATGTTCCACCTCCGAAGGAGCCAGTTTCTTCAAGTCTTCAATAACTCCCCTGATGAGACCGCTTTTTATAGACATGTCCTGAACCACGAGGACGTTGGCAACTCTTTGATCATGATCCAGCCTACTCTGGATTCATATACATTTGATCAGGATGGCAGCCAGCCAGTATTGCTAGACTCTTCCTCGATTCAGCCTACCCATATTCTACTCCTTGACACTTTCTTCCATATTCTCATCTTTCATGGCGAGACAATTGCAGAATGGAAAAAGGCGGGATACCAAGACCAAGAAGGCTACGAAAACTTTCAAGCTCTTCTTGAACAACCGAGGGAGGATGCAAGGGTATGCTCACAGCATAAGCGATTAGACCTAACTCAGCTAACAGCCATTTAGGAACTCGTTCGTGACCGATTTCCTCTACCTCGATTCATTGTTTGCGATGCAGGTGGATCTCAAGCCCGCTTCCTACTCTCCAAGCTTAATCCTTCCACAACCCACACATCCGCCACTTATGGCGGCGTGTCTCAAACAGCTCAGACCATCTTCACAGATGATGTATCCCTCCAAACTTTCATGGAGCACCTAATGAAGTAAGTTCAGACAGGTACTTTTTGTGCATATATGCTACTTACTAACCTTTTCAACTTTAGGCTTGCGGTCACTGGCACCAACTAGGCGCGACCAGAGCTGGATATGCTAGCTTATGTCTGTAAGGGGATGGATTGTTTTTGTTTTTGGCAAGAATGCAAGATCAACACGTTCAATTAACATTCATATAGTAATTCCAGCAAAGATGGGTGCTAAGCGCGGGTGAAAGCACTGCAGCAAACTGCTAGAATCACTGCATTCTCATGCAACAGTAGAAGCCCATCCCGTAACCTCAAGGTACAAGGTGGAGATGGCAATTACCATTTTCTCCGCACAAAATCGTGTAACTAGTAGATCAGTGACCAATAGGGTTCGAGAAAGCCGCAATACAACCCACTTATACACTCGCATGACAATCCTACTACGTAGTAGGTTGGCTGGCCGATGGAGCTGTTCCGTACAGGAAGACTCTTTGTTACGTTTAGATTAAGCACGTGATCCCAGTCTAGTACCAGCCAAGCCTTGCGGCTCTTAGGGTTTGCCCTTCACCGGTCTCGTTTCGCTTCATATCAAATTGTTTAGTGCGTAGCATACTACAAGAAACTTTCGAAATAACCCCGATTGTTTTGATCACAACGTATTTCCGTTCATCATGCGTACGTACAGAGATCGGGCTCTAGTGCTGCTTGCCTGCTCACTCTTTCTCCACAGCGCCGAAATTCGATCCTAACGAAGTAAAGGTCATGTTCGTATTCCCTATTAATTATTGGGGACATTCCCAGAGTGAAAGCACAAGACACACGCAGAGATTAGCTGACATTGTGATGTCTATAGCCACTTGAGGGCGACAGGTGGTGAGGTCGGTGCATCATCCGCCCTGGCGCCTAAAATTGGACCTCTAGGTCTATCGCCAAAGAAGGTCGGGGAAGATATCGCGAAGGCTACTGGAGATTGGGTATGCGAAGATTCCAATCCCGCCTTCAAATATCCCCTTATTAAGCAGGCCGGCCGCTAATGCCTCCCCCTTTTAATACACAGAAAGGTCTCAGAGTAACGGTTAAACTCACCATCCAAAACCGTCAAGCAGCTGTCTCAGTAGTCCCATCCGCATCCTCCCTCGTTATCAAGGCACTTAAGGAGCCCCCGCGTGACCGGAAGAAGGAGAAGAATATAAAGCACACAAAGTCCATCCCTCTTGACGAGATCATTGACATCGCAAGAACGATGAGGTTCAAGAGCCTGGCAAAGGATTTAAAAGGGACTGTCAAAGAGATCTTGGGAACGGCCTTCAGCGTGGGATGTCAGGTCGACGGACGGAGCCCAAAGGATATTAGTGACGATATTGAAGCAGGAGAGATCGAAAGTGCGTCTATTCCAAAATACCCACCAGAACAAATGATATCAAGCATGTCCTTTCACTAATATACCAATAGTCCCAGAAGAATGATAAACCTTTTTGTTTCACTCCATTTCTCGCGTCACTTCCCAATTCATGTACACAAAGATCATGAAGCCAAAACCTTGAGGAAGTTATCAAGGCGTTTCCAAGACCGATTGCGGCGCATAGGATTTTCTTTCAATGCTTGTAGCTCTTGAGAGAAAAGTGTCCCCTACAGAGAGTACGGATATAGTATTGTATGACAGCTGGTCGCGTATTTACTTCCAGAATCGGGCTTATGTGGCTTAGAGTCTTATTGCTCTTATCCCTGCCTTTACTAACACTCTGGCCGCACCTCCTTCCTCTATAGACATACGGCATAAGCCTATTTTGGTGCAAAGGATATGAAATTCATTGACCCTTTACCCACCACGGAATTATATCCCTACGGGGCGAATACAGTGGCCCATATTCCGAGGTGTGCAGAGTACGTTTATATGATTTACAGCTGGTGGATGACGCTTTATGCGCAGTGATTATGATGCGTAAATGCAGTTACCGTTGTGCTGCGCGTCGTAGTGTCAGCCACCAGGGCGAGAGCGTGCTGGTATGAGTAAGAGCGAGATCAGCCTGCGGCGAGGAGCAAAGCCACCAGATGTGGCCAGATAACTGTGGGAAGACAAAACAGGATGTTGTCCTGGGGTGTGTGGATGGCGGCCAGACACAGTTGGTTTGATAGGCCCGAAAGCAACTCCTTTAATGTCTGCACACCGCAACGGTAATGATCGACCCGTCCAGCTAATCCGTGATACATCAGCTCGTTTGAGATGCAGGGAAATTCACAACCCCCAACACAAATCAGGAGAGACTGTGCCTCTTCCATCCTTTGTCGCCGGTCGCGCGTGCACGAGCTGCGCCCCCACCAGTGGAGGCTTGCCTGCCGCGATGTGATTTTCCTGCTCAAAGCCACCACCCTTCAAATGCAGGTTACGACCGCGTCCCGGGCGCTTGTCCTACCCGTCCTCATGCACACCCCACCAATTCCAGGCCTCGCGGCATCTTAAGCAGCGCCTCTCCGCGGTGTTTTTCACGGAAGGGCAGAGAAGGCAGAGAAGGGCCAGTCCAGTGACTGCGTTGAGGCCAGTCAGGCGGTCAGCGAACAGACTTGCAGAGGGAGCATGCTTGGTATCCGTGCCGTTTGCACCGTTTGCATGCGCTGAGCCGGGATCGTGCAGCATACCTGACGACAACTGAACGGGGCTGGCACTAAGCTCCTTGCATGCCATAGTACTCTCGTATATCATAATCCGTCACAGTCCATCCCTACTCCGTACAGACAACAAGAAGACCCGAGTCAAACACAAACACATCCCTCGCGACGCGTGCAGCATTCTTTCATCGCCGGCGCCGTGCACTCTCTGCTAGACCAGAGACTCTTGGGACGCAACTCCGGCTGGGCTTGGCGTTTGCAGTGGCGGCCGAGATCTCAAATGCCATGCACAGGACACGATACGAGACTTCGCAGCGGGATCGGAATAGAGACTCGATGAAGTGCCTCTGCTGACGCCGAGTCTCCTTGTCGTTTTCTTTGTTGGTTTGCGCAATCACTGTCCGTCGCTTGGTTTCTATTGATAGCGACCGTTTTCAAAGATCTCGAGCAACCCAGACGCCGTTTCACGAACTCTAAACACCATGTTACCTCACCCTGTTCAGCAACCACCGTTACCTCAGCCTCCTCTGCTGGATCACCAATACTTCTACGGTCTCTACAACTCCGTGCCAAACTCCCCGAACCCGTTGGCGCCTCGGATCCTGTCGCAGACTGGTATCGTTCTTCCACAATATCGAGCAGTCCCACAACTGCCCCCCCAACAACCCCCGAATCAACCTCACCGGACCAACTCGTACCCTATTCATGGGCCTACGGAGGATGCTACTCTCCGGCACCCGAGGGCATCAGAACACATGCTCCGAAGGAAGACACCAAATGGGACACTGGCGGCTGGATACGATGGCACGCCTGTGGAATGGGCTTCAAAGCCACACGCTACCAAACACATCCTGTTGCCAGTTTCCAGTGCTAGCAGCACTAGCAATACCAGCAACCACCAACTTCCCCCTGGTGGGGTTCGTGGCGACCCGAATTCAAGCATATATTTCAAGCCGCCGACGCTCGGTTCAGGCTTAAGACACCAGCCCCAAAATGACCAGAAAGGGGGCGGGATTGGTGCTGGTGGAATTGCAGGCCCCGGAGTCGATGGCCTTGGCGCGAACTGGATACCTCCGACTCAGTATTCCTTAGGAATTGACTCCGTGTTAAACCAAGCTCCTGTGCAACCGCCTACTTTCTTTTTTCCTGCTGGCATGCAGGCACCAACGGCGGTCCAGCCACCCTACCAATCCTGCTTGGGACCAACAGCCTCGAATGATGAAGCTCCGTACGGTCCATACTGGCCAGATGGGGGGTTTATACCGTACCGACCTGCTGCGTTCCGAGATCCCGGGTATCATTCAACATATGGAAGGCCAACATGGGCTGGGGCTCCCAGACCTAGCCCTAGTTCTCAAAAGCCCATGCCCGGTCATACGAATAGTGCGTCTCCACTCGGAGTTGATGGGACCCCATTTTATACCCCTTTGTCATCAGTACGGACAGCGTTGATGGGTCAAGCGAATGGAACCCCTAACGAGTACCACTTGCCCAATGCCTCAAATACTATCTCCAGTCTTGTCCAAACTATTAACCGGAATAACCTATGCACACCCCAAGGTCACTATACCGCGGCCTTAGCTCCGCCTCAATCTCAGCTCCTACAAGGTCACCTAGGGTCACCTAGGGATTCACAACACCAAAATGGGTCACCCAGCCAATCTCAACCACTATCGCCCTATCTACAGCGCCCGAAACCAGATATAGAGCTACAAACCATTAATGCACAATTCAAGGAGAAAGTACTATCCTGGGCTCATAGCGTATACATTGACCTACTAGCATCGCTCCACCATTCGAGAAGGAATAGTCAACAGGGCCAGGGAAATCCACAGCATAAGCCGCATAGACCAGGCATTTTTCCAAAGCCTCCTAGGCAACCAAACCGCAGTTTAACAGCCTACTACACAGACCAATCCGTTAAAAGGCAATCCGGCCAAACCTACGCAGCAGCATCCGAGGACAAAAGGCTAAATCAGCAGCGTGACGTGGATGCAAGCTCGGCTGGATTGCCACAGAACTCAAGGGGAGCTCACTTTCACCCTAGCGGCATCAAATTCAATCTCCCAGACTACGAATCGTGCACACCCCAACAACAGACACAGCAACAGCTAGTCGGCATTGGAGCTGGGAGCCCCACCGTTCTACCGGACCGGACTCACCCTATCGGAAGGACCTCTAGCGCGGCAACATCCCCCTTGTACTCTCACCAAGGAACATCTGTCGCTACAAATGCGGCGGCTGCGTTGGATATGTTGACTAATCTATGCAGAGAGAGTGCATGGAAATGGGTGGACGGTGTGCTGTTAGGGGGTTGTCTAGCCTACGGCTTAGGAGACTATAACAAGGCGGTGTTTTCATATTTAAAGATTCTAGAGGTAGATTCAAGGTCTGTCTCATTCCTCCCTCACCAAATAAGCATGCAAGGTCTAACATCGGATTCAGTCATGTTGAGGCAATGTCAAACCTAGCTGCCACGTTCCTCGCGCTTAATCGTCGCGATGATGCCGAGGCATTCTGGTTCCGCTCAGTGAGACTCCGTCCCAGCTACTTTGAGGCCGTCGAACACCTTATCGGCCTTTTGTGCGGAAATCAGAGAGCAAATGAGGCTATAAAAATCATTGACTTTGTCGAACAGTCTCTGCGGTTGCCCAAAAATGACGCCTCCTCCAAGGCCACAGATATCAGCAGCGAGACTTCCAGTGAGACCAGCCGGTCCTCGAGCGTTTCTACGTCCGCCTCGACCGATAAAGCAGAATTTGACTACGAGGGGGATGACAGTGAAGCAACGGTGAAGGACTTGCGTGAGCGGACCAGCCACCGCCAAGACGGGTTTGGAACGAGCGGATATGCTATACCTGATTTCGAGAACGGAAGGATGCTTGCACTCTTACACGCGAAAGGGAATATGCTTTATGCATTGGGTGACAATGCTGGAGCATCTCAAGCGTTTGAGGATGCTGTATTGGTTGGTGCTGGTAGGAGGGTCCAGGGAATACGAGGTCTAATCAAAAGAATTCTAAATGTCGTTGCGAAGGATGCGGGACAAGAAGGGGCAGTTCAAAGAGGGAGGTCCCCAAATGAGCCCATCTTACTTCTGCCGGAACAGGCGCTACAAACCTCAAAACTGCTCTTCCCGAGTCACGGAGAACTGCCTGGCCTCAAGGACGTCCCAAGTGGCATGGCTAAGAGAGCAGCAATATCCACGACGAGCAATTCACTACTATCCCTAGCAAAGATCTTTCAGGACGGCATGTCCTCTGGCTCAACCCTAGCACGTGGGTGCCGGACCCACTCAGGTGTCAGGGATATTCTTGCTCTATACTACCTCTCTCTAGCGCTACAGCCAAGTCCATCAACTGCAAATAACGTTGGAATTCTTCTCGCCAGTGTTCAACAGACGACACCACCCAGAATCAGTATGCCTTCGGGTGGCCCTCAGATACCTACCATTCCAGGAGTTGTCCCTGGCAGCGGCATTGCACTTGCACTCGCATATTACAATTACGGCTTAAACCTAGACTCTAAGCATGCACACCTCTATACAAATTTGGGTAGTCTACTCAAGGATATTGGCCAGCTTTCAGCAGCAATCAAGATGTACGAGGCAGCTGTGAGCTGTGACGGAAACTTCGACATAGCTCTAGCAAACCTTGCCAATGCGGTGAAGGACCAGGGTCGGATTAGCGATGCTATTGGCTACTACAAACGGGCGGTAGCTTCGAGTCCCGATTTCGCGGAAGCTGTTTGTGGATTGGCCAATGCACTTAATTCTGTATGCAGTTGGCCAGGTAGAGGCGGCATCGCAGAAGACGGGGGCAAACGGGATCGGTGGCACGTCGATAACGCTGGAATGCTATTCGATGCCAGGTCTTCTCCGGTAGTCGACTCAGGGTGGATGAAGAGGGTGGTCGACATTGTGAGGGGGCAACTCGTTGACGGAGAAAACTGGGGCCAAGGCGTTCTATATGACGGCTCGATTAAGGTCATACTAAACCAGCTTCAACTAGCGGATGGTGGAAATTGGTCGAGCGATAAGTGGGAATATATGGAGAGGACGTTGAGGGGATGGGCATGGCAAAGTTGGGAGGGCGCAAAGGTCGTGAGACTGGTGGAAAGAGCAAACAAAAAGCTCATGTGGAGATGGTATCAGGATGAGTACATCGAGAAGAACATATATCCGCCATCGGCTTACGCCAGGCCACAACTTCCCTCGGCGCTTTCGGTCCCGAGTGCACCAACAGTCCTTCCATTCCACACCTTCACCTGCCCCTTATCTGCAAAACAAATCCGTATGATCTCGCAGAGGAACGGATTGCGAATCTCATGCTCAACCCTTCGAGCACCGTGGCTACCGACCACCGTATACCGCCCTCCTGCACCTCCGAATCCTCACCTCAACGTCGGCTACGTATCATCAGACTTCAATAACCACCCGCTTGCTCACTTGATGCAGTCTGTGTTTGGCCTACACAACCCGGCCAATGTTAAAGCCTTTTGCTATGCTACCACTGCGAGCGATGGATCTGTGCACCGATTGCAGATCGAGCGTGAAGCGCCTGTCTTCTACGATGCAAGTCACTGGAGCGCAGAGAAGCTAGTTGGCCAAATTGTTCAGGACAGGATTCACATATTGGTCAACCTCAACGGCTATACCAGAGGCGCAAGAAACGAAGTGTTTGCAGCACGTCCCTGTCCGATCCAGATGTCTTTTATGGGTTTCGCCGGCACCCTGGGCGCAGAATGGTGTGATTACCTTCTAGCGGACATAGCTGCAGTACCTCTTGAAACACTGCGCCCATGGCGACGGAACATCGACCTTGAAGACCAGCTTTGCGACAACAATCACGGTGGAAACGAAGAAGACTGGGTATATTCCGAGAATATTGTGTTTTCACGGGACACCTTCTTCTGCTGCGACCACCGACAGAGCGCCCCGGACTCTCGGGAAAAGCAATTGAGCTGGGAGGAAGAACAGAACAGGCGATGGGCCATGCGAAAGGAACTATTTCCGCAGTTAACAGATGATGCAATAATTCTTGCGAACTTCAATCAACTCTACAAGGTATTTTGGCTACCCTCGTGCGGACCTTACAGCGCTGATGAAGAGAATTACAGATCGAACCTACGACATTTCGTACGTGGCTTCGGATTCTCAGCCAGATTCCAAAGGCGATCCTCTGGCTCCTACGGTTTCCTGACCTTGGGCAGAATAATCTTAAACAGACAGCGGAGCTTTGGGCTGGCGCAGAAGTAGCAAAACGTATAGTCTTCACCGACGTAGCACCGAAACACCAGCACATTTCACGAGCACGAGTCTGTGACCTCTTTCTAGACACACCAGAGTGCAACGCACATACAACTGCGGCAGACGTTCTCTGGTCTGGAACCCCTCTCCTGACTTTCCCGAAGCACAAATATAAGATGTGTTCAAGAATGGCGGCTTCAATCTTGAGGGGTGCCCTACCGAAGACGGCCGAAGGGTACAAGGCGGCGGATGAGCTGATCGCGGGTAGTGAGGAAGAATATGAAGAGCGTGCCATTCGGCTAGGCAACGGGCTTTGCTATCCCACGGGTCTTGAGCAGCAGGGAAAAGGTAAGGGTAGGCTCGTCGAGCTCCGGAGAACGCTATACGAAAGCCGGTGGACTAGCGCTTTATTCGACACACGGCGATGGGTTAATGACTTGGAAGTTGCATACGGTGAAGCCTGGAGAAAATGGGTCGCCGGAGAGGGTGGAGACATATGGCTGTAACTTTTGCTGTAACGATACAGATTCTAGATGGGAAAAGACGGGAACAGGTGCACCGAACCTGGAGTTAGGAGCGTATTTGGACTGATAGGAGTTTTGGGCCAACGAAGTGTTCGCGGCCCTGACGGTTCGCTTCTTGATATCTCTTCCTTCTTTTTCTCTCTTTTGACTGGCATTTGAACCTCTATTTTTTTATTTTTTTTATTTCCTCTACTAGGCCCATGCTGGATCCAATACCCGAGGCATTTACAAATGCCTCAACATACGAAGTAGCTAGCAGTTACATCTTGGCCAAACGGTCAACCGCTGAAACACTACGACTGGTTTGAGCAATCAATTGAAGTCGAGGCGCGATAACAAGGTTCTTTGTGGAGTCAGGGTGCAGATACGGGGGGAATAACCACCATCCGCTCAGGAAGGATCCCTATAGCCACCATTTGGATGGCGTTGCCCCTTCCCCGAACGCTCTGTTGCAGCCTTAGCACCCTTATCGTGTCTGAAGAAGATGATTCGCAGAGTCGAGCGGGTTTTCTTGTGACACGACTCAACTCTATAGGGTTATGCTCCGGCCCGATTTAGTTCACATGCATGGGCCACATTGAGCAAGACCATCCACCTCATCAGGCAGTTGGGATGAAGATCGAGACACAAAGCGTAGCTTTTCACATCGAGGGAGACTAGGCTGGGCGGTCATGTGTCTTGCAGAGGAAGGATCGCCACCAGAAAAAGCTCCTTTTCAGCGATATGCATCCTGGCACCCTTTTTTCGGGCCTCGAGTGGCGGGGGGGAATGAGCGAATGCATAATCGGGCATGATTTTCCTCGACAATGCTCTGCACAAGCCGCAGAACAAAGAAGACGCAGCCATCAGCAACGGATTACTATACAGGCAAGGTTGCGTGCCTTGAGCTAAAATCCTACCAGTGGGTAGTTCGCACAACGGATGCTGTGGACGCACCCGCTCGTTTCCCCCTGGCTGGAACAACCTGCGGCCCTGCCTTGGGGAATCGAGAATCGACTGGGGGAGAGCGCAAATTTTCAAAAGCTCACCGCTCCGACAGCCTGGTGCTCCAGCACGTAGGTTGTAGGGTACAATGTATGTATGTACAAGTACGTGGGTGCGTCACTGCGTCACTGCGTACCCCTACTCTGCTGCGTCTCCTACATTTTCGGCGGGATAATTTCGCGTATACCGTTACTAGTAGCAGTACGCAGCAGTTGGTATAAAGATAGAGTGCAAAAATACAAAATACGGCCGTAGTGTAGGCGGCGGAATCAGCCGGCGGCGACATCTGCTGCTCGTACGTACGCAAGGAAGAGATGGGAGATGGAGGGACTGGCCAATCGAGAGCGCGCGTTCTCTGTATAGTGATTGTACAAGTACAGGTACAAGCACTCCGGACCCGGCCATTGTGGCTGGCTGTGGATCCCAATGTCGCTTAGACGGAAGCAGATCGCGGTGCCGGGGAGACCGTTATCCCAAGACCGGAAATCGGTGGGTGGGTCGATGCAGGCCATCACTGGACTGGAACTCGACAGCCGGGGCTCGCACAGGATGGAGGGACAGGATCGGCAGCGAGCGAGGGGAGGAGGGCGAGGAGGGTGAGGGGACGGGGGGGACGGAGGAGAGGGGGAAGGCAGAAGTGGAGATGGGCAGCCTGTTTGCGGGTTGGATCGCACTACTCAAATGGCCCAGAGTCGTGCCGCCAGCGCTGTCACGTTTGTCATGCCTGCGTCGCTCGCCCATTCGTTTGCGCAAGACATTGCTGTTATCTCCACGACTCCAAGCAGATGGGACAGGCGGAGGGGCGTGTCTCAAAGCGGTCCGGCGAGTGTTTGTCGCACGGGTGAGAATCTGGGCCCCCATTTCCCCATTAGCGCAGAGCCGTTATTCTAAATCCGCTGCCTGGAAATCGCTGGCCACCCAATTTGCTTTTAATTGTCTGCTGCATGATCTTGGTGGTTCCCAGGACTCGGAACTCGACAAAAACCTAACGCCCCCGTAACCCAGGAGAGTGTTAATCGCGATCCATGATGCGTTAGTCGATGCAAGACGCGACGCAAGATGCTGCGTCAGTGGCCAAAGTTCTTCGCTCCAGCTATCGGTGTTCACTACCGCCCGTTTCGCTCGGCCAGGTGGAACCTGAGACGTGGAGGAATAACGCCTGAATGGGCAGCCAGGATGAGGAAGCAGACGCATCAAATTCGAGCCATGAGGGTGCTGATCGCAATTTGCGGATCCGGGGCGCCCAAGGCTAATGGCAAATGGCTCTGGTGGGTTAGAGGATCGGCAAAATGTGTGGTACAAAATCTTATCAACCGTCTGGCAGAAGCAGCAGCAGCAGCACAGGTACGAGAAGAAACGTAATTCTGCCATGTAAGTTCCGAGGCTCGCTACTCTGGATGTAAGTACATGTATGCATGTTGCGGGAGTACAAGATACTGCGTAGCACACACACAAACACACACCCAAGTATTCGGTATATTGTACATGTACAAACTACGGCGACTGTTCTCCGGCGACCCCAGGAACTAGGAACTTCCAAAAAAAAAACGGGGCAGAGCACAGAGAGAGGACAATATTGTTACATGTACCATAGCAACGGGGGGGGGTGGTGGGCTACTGTGCAGTATACCAAGCACTATGTATCATACAGAATAGAATAGCGCGCGGCGGCTTACTCCGCGCGCAGCATGAGAAAATCTCCGACGGTAATAAAACACACTCCCCCAAAAAGCCATGTGAAGTAGATTGTCAGGAAATTTGGCCCTATAACACGCTCCCGCGAATTAGTGCAGGATGACGGGCATGTCCCCCGCGGGCAACTCGTGCAACAGGCCGTTGTGGTGGGTTGGGTGTGGGTGGGTGGTAGTGGTGGTGGTGGTGGTGGTGGTGGACCCGGTCGGCGCGCCAGGCAGGAAGCAGAGCAGAGGCAGAGGCAGAGGCAGAGGCAGAAGCAGAGCAGAGCAGAACAGAACAGAGCAGAACAGCAGCAGCAGCAGCAGCCAGCATTGAATTGAATGAATATGATGGGCCACCACCTTTTCTACCAAAGCGGATGGGCCGGAAAAGGCCCCTGCACACCCTTGCGAGGAGAGGAGGGGAGGGAAGACCAGTTGCGGACCACTTTTTTTATTTTTTGTTTTTTTTTTTTTTATTTTTTTTGCGGATTGGGAGGGGGAGCGGGCACCGTTGTGCGGGAAAAAGAAAAAAAGGGGGGAGGAGGGGGGAATACATGTGGTATGTACCGTAACCGGTATAGTAGTAGTATAGTAGTAGTAAGTAAGTTAGTTGTGTGTGTGTTGTGTGGGACGGGTGTGGGTTGACAGTTGGGGGGGGGTTCGCCTAAAACGGGGGAGCCCAAAGAGTAAGAAAGTCTGAAAGTGTGTTCAAGCCAAGAACGCGCCCGCCTCGGCCCCCCTTTGGGAATCTAGCCCGCGACTTTTTGGGGCCGATGTGTCGCCATCCTGCCATCTTTTTTTGGGTTGGGCCATCTTCTTCTTCTTGCACCATGTTTTTGCGCACCAAAACCCAGCTCTTTTCGATCGTCTCCCCCCCAGTCCATGCGTCACGAGCGACTGATGATTGGGGATGACGAGGGGGGAGAGGGGGAGAGGGGGAGAAAGGGAAGGGATGGAAGGCCGCGGCCGACCGGGGGGAAGGCGAGGGGGAGGTGGGAACTGGGGGTTGACTGGCCGGATCAAGCCAGTGAGCGACCGAAAAGATGCGCTCTCTCTCTTCTCTCTTCTCTCTCTTTTTTCACTCTCAAACTCTCCAAAGCGTCCGTGCAGGCTGCTTGCTGCAGCAGCATCACATCTCTCTCTCGCCCACACACAGGATTCGGGTTTAGAAAAAAAAAATAAAAATAAAAAAATAAAAAATAAAAGAATGAAAAACGAAAAACGAAAAAAAAAAAAAATCGAAAATGAAAAATAAAAAATAAAAAAACAAAACAAAAAAAAAAAAAAACAAAAAAGAAAAATTTTGAATCTGGTTTTGTTTTTAACCGACGGCCCAGACGACGCACAGCCTAGGCCCAATGGGGCGATTTCAAGCGAAACGAGGCTTTTTGGGTGTTGGGGCTGGGCCGGTGGTGTGGGTGTGTGGGTCGTGGTGGTGGTGGTGGTGGTGGGTGCTGGAGGAGGGGAGGGGGGCTTGAGTTTTTCGCTTGTGCGCTAGGTTTCTTAGTTTTTTTGTTTTTTTAAATCTTCCCCCCCCTCCCCTACCATACCATACCAACCATACCCAACCAACCATTCATCCACATCCATCCTCCCTCACTCCCCGCCACACCGACCAAAAAAAAAACCGACCCGAACCGACAAGACACAGAACAAGCACAAAAGACAGAACAGACCAACCAACCAACCGAGCCCGGCCCCGCCTTTGCTTTGTTTGGTTCCAACAATTAAAAAAAAAATTTTCATGCAATTATCATGTGCTACCTTACCCCCCTCCCCTCCCCCAGGTCGAAAAAAAAAAAAGAGAGAGAGAGGGAGGGAGGGAGGCGGCAATTTGAAGACAATAATAAAAACAATATAAAATAATAAAATAATAATAAAATAATAAAAATAATTTTAAAAATAATTTTTTTTTAAATCATCCCTTACAATAATAATACCCTGTAAGAGTGTGTGTGTGTGTGTGTGTGTGTGTGTGTGTGTGTGTGTGTTGCACTGCCCAATGCAAATACCCTAAAGCCTGCCCTGCCCTGCCCTGCCCTGCTCGCCTGCCAGCCAGCCATCCAGCCAGAGCCGACACGGCACTTGCCATGTTGCTTGCCCTGTGCTTGCTTGCTTGTTTGCTTGCTTGCTTGCCTTTCTACCATATACCATATACCTAACCTACCTACCGTATACATACTCACTTACATACATACATATTCACATACGTACGTACGTACATATTCACATACATACATACATACATACATACATACTCACATACATACATACATACATACTCACATACATACGTACACATACGTACATACATACATACATACATAGCCACATACCCACATACATACATACAATACAGAACTCGCCCGTACTTGTACATATAGTACAATAATAATACATATATACATACACATACACAGCACACGGGAAACCGACAACTTATTTTGCGCGCGCGTGCGCATTCTTTTTTTATTCTTTCTTATTCTTATTCTTCTTATTCTTCTTCTTCTTCTTCTTCTTTCTTTTTTTTTTTTTAATTTTATTTTTAAATTTAATTTTCCTGTGAAAAGTGGCGAATAATAATAATAATAATTAATGATATGTTTTTTTATTATTATTATTTATTTATTTATTTATTATTATTTTTCTATGCAAAACATTCAAACACCACCATAAAAATATCAAAAAAAAAACTACGTCTTGTAATAATGCAGAACAATATCAATCAATAGAAATAAATAAATAAACAGCCAGCAAAACAAGCAAGCGATAAGTCAGTCGGTGCTTGCCAAGAAGAGAAGTGAAGAGAAGGGGAGGAGGAGAAAAGAAAGAAAGAAAGAAAGAAAGAAAGAAAGAAAGAAAGAAAGAGAGAAAGAGAGAAGGGGCCATTTGAGATCTGCGTGCCTCGTGCGCTTTGACCCAAACAAAAAGTGCCAATGCTCTCTCCAAACGGTTATGTATATGTATATGTATTGTATGTATTGTATGTATTGTATGTAGTACAAAATAATAAATTACAACCCGCCAGAGTTCTTTTTATAAAAAAAAAATTGAATAAAAAATTAAAAATTAAAAATTAAAAAAAAAAACCAATAAACCCTCTCAACTTCAACTTCAACTTCAACTCAACTCAACTCAAAAAAACTTCTTCGACTCAAAAAAAAAAAAAAAAAAAACTCGTTCGACGGGCCAAATGCAAAAACTCAACTCTCAACTCAAACCGGGGGGATAAAATGGGCGTCGCGGGCAATCCCGTCCCCTCCCTCTTTGTCAAGTTGCGCCCCCTCCTCCCTAAACCCCGGTGAAGTCTGTCTATTCCAAGTGCTCTCGTTGCTGCTGCCGCTGCTGCTTCTGCCGCCGCTGCTGCTGCTGCCGCCGCTGCTCCCATTGCACACACGCTGCGTGCTACAACACAATACACACACACGCACACACATACACACACACACACACACACACACACACACGCGCGCACATGCACACACACACACACACACACTTACACACACACACTCCTGTGTTGATTTGTGTTGTGCTGTGTTGTGTTGTGTTGGTAATTGCGCTTTCATGCCTAGTGGGCCAGGTAGGTTCTTTTCTTCCCTGCAGGCCGAAACTCCCTTCCTTCCCCTCCCTCCCCTCCCCCCCACACCTGCAAACGCGACTCACAAACACGAGCCAGAGACTAGTACGTACTAGCAGCCAGCTCTCTCTCTTTTAGTAGCCAAGCCGGTTCCTTCTGTCCACCCATCCATTCACTCATTCATTCATTCATTCATTCATTCATTCATCCACCCATCCATCCATCCATCCATCCATCCACCCCGTTCCCCTGCAACGAAAACAAGGCCTACCGCGCCCGCAACGTTTGTCATGTAATGTATGGTGGATGGTGTATGGTACAGTATGAAATGTATATTGTATGTATGTATATGTACTTGTACATTATTCGTAAAACCACCAACCCCCCATCCCATCCCATCCCATCCCATCCCATCCTTTCCCAATCGTAGGCCCCCGCCAGGGTTGGTTGTCCGTCCATGGGTTCGGACAGGGCTGTTCGTCTATTGCCAAACGAACTCGCCCTTCATCTCCTGTTCCCGCGGATGACAAGGCCTCTGCTTTCTTGCCTGCTTGTCGCAGGCCTCCGTCGGGATGGACCGCTTGCTGGGCTAGCTGCGTGTACTCCAGCTCGCTGGCCTGGCTTTTTGGCATTCCCGCGCGATGCTCTAGGCCCTTTCTGCGTCGAGTCAGTCAGGGAAGAAAGACACCGAAAGGAGAGACTTGACCATTCAGTCGGCCCTGCTGCACGCGCCATGTCTGTCTCATGGGGAGGTTTTTTTTTTTTTTTTTTTTTTGATGCTCTGCCTACTGCCTATCGCCACCACGGCCATGGTGGGGCTCGCTCCTACCCAGATTTGCATTGCCGCAGTCCATCTCTACCACAAGCATTTGCCTCGTCCAGTTGTTAATCCTGGCCCGTCTCCCCCGATCAGACACCAGATCAGGCCATCCCATCACCACTTGGCTGCCAGTGCCAGCGTTTGGCCGGCGGGCGTTATGCGCCGAGTTGCGAATCAATGCTCGCTCTCGTCCATCATTGGGCCTGGGTGGCAACGGACGAACGCGGTATGGTGGGTGGCCGCTGTGCTGCCCCCAGAGGTGCGACTCGCCTGAAATCGTCACCAGCAGCACGTGTGATTGGCTTTGTTCGTGATCTCCTGTAGGGAAACCAGGGATCTCTGGGGATTTGGGGATATTTGGGATTAGCCTGTCCGATCTTAGCGTAAATCGCTGGGGCGCTTGCTCTCGTTGTGGAATATTGGTTTTCCGTATTCTAGCCGCAGCGTCGGCCAGGCTGTTGCGATGGTTCCTTTTTCTGCTAGATCGGTGCGAACTACGGCCGTAACGGGTTCTCAACGGGGCTAAGATCGGGTTACGGATTACTGGGAATTCTTCTCCGTCGATGGGGCCTCCCTCCTTCCTCCCCCCCCCAAGCCCCAGCCTGGCTGACGGGCATCTTCCCAGCACTCTAATGGAACTCAACGACGTCAAAACATTGTTGCCTGACCCTGCTTGCTCTGGCCTGCGTTACCGATCCTGAGCCGTTGAACCTTGCGCGTAGGTAAATAGAATAGAATAAAAACCCGCCCATTAGAAAGAAAAAAGGGAGAGAAAGAAGGGCGCGTGCCGAGCAGAGGGAAATGCGGGAATCGGAAAAAAGAAGGCTTCCCTCGTGCTCGATGGCGATGTGCCAGACGGGGGCCCTAGCAAGTGGTGAACCGCGCGCACCCTATCTCGGACAGGACGCGGGCCTGAGGAGGAGTTGGAGGGCAGCCAGAGAGCAAAGCGTATGCAGATCCAGTACAACACATAGCACATAACCCCGACAGCCAGACCACAGCCAGACCACAGCCAGACCACCACCGCCGGACAACCGACACAGACCACACACACAAGGGGGGGCAGCTGCTGTTGCCTGGTTGAATCCACCCCATCAGACACATCTCGTTTCCAGTGCCAGGGTTCAGTGACGGGAGCAGAGAGAAACGGCCGGGGTTCAGTTCTGTCATGGGCGCCTGCTTCTGTGTCGTCTGGCGGGGGTTTTTTTGGCTTTGGCGAGGACCAGAGTCTCGACGCCCCCCGGCCAAACGCTGATATATTGGAGAAGATGATAAAGGAGAAGAATAGCGAGAGTGGAAAAACAACACAACACACCAGCACCAGGGACCCTACAGGGCTCCCCGGGAACCCCAGTAGACCGCGCTCTCCATGCGCCAGCCCTCGTCGAGGAGAGCCGAATGACAGGCGCAAAAATCCTTTATATCATGTTGCTGTATACCATCCCGCGCGATGACCCCTGGTGCGCATCCCGCCCAAAGATCTGGAACCAGCAGTCGTATATTCTCGATCGCTACACGGCCTGACGCCGAGAACAGAATCCGAACATCCATCCTCTTCCTCGCGCTCTACTCCTTCTCCCCCTCCCTCCCTCTCCCCCTCCCTCTCCCTCCTGGCATATAAACCACTCGCCTCCTTCAGGAGCTGGTTCTTGCGCCCTCTCACCTTGCCGGTTGATAGCGATACCTCCGTCGAGAGGCTCTTAGCACCCTCTTCGGTGCCTAGGCTAATACTACTCTGCTGATTCACCGAGAGATCCGAGTGGGTAGACATAGGGCCTACGAAGCTTAGGTTGCAGATGGCCTCTACCTCCTTCGGGGCAGCGAGGAAGAATCGAAGGGCGAGCAGCCAATGTGCAGGGGGGAGGCGGTACAGGTGCGGCAGGACATAAATGAGCTTTGCCCCACACACAAATATCACAATGA